>AWOL01S0031494.1:5163-62686 GCA_000715115.1 Nicotiana otophora
GGGAGCCGCTATCAAATCTCAAATCTTAGCAGACTTCGTTGTTGACTTTACGCCGACCTTCGTACCCGAGATTGAAAAAGCATTACTGATAAAATTGGGTATCACTTCGGGAATCTGGACCCTCTTTACGGATGGTGCTTCGAACGCAAAGGGGTCCAGACTGGGCATCGTACTAAAATCGCCCACAGGTAATATAGTTAGACAATCTATTAAAACTACAAAATTGACTAACAATGAAGCCGAGTATGAGGCCATGATTGCTGGTCTCGAACTAGCTAGAAGTTTGGGAGCCGAGGTCGTGGAGGCTAAATGTTATTCCCTCCTCGTGGTAAATCAAGTCAACGAGACTTTTGAAGTCCGGGAAGATTGAATGCAGAGGTACTTGGATAAATTGCAAGTGACTCTACATCGATTTAAGGAATGGAGTTTGCAACATGTACTTCGAGAGCAGAACAGTGAGGCCGACGCTCTTGCAAACTTAGGGTCGTCGGTCGAGGATGACGAACTCAACTCGAGGACTGTCGTACAACTCATGAAATCGGTAATCGAAGCAGGTCATGTCGAGATAAACTCCACAAGTCTAACTTGGGATTGGAGAAACAAATATATAGAGTACTTCAAGAATGGGAAGCTGCCATCAGATCCAAACAAATCGAGAACTCTGCGCACAAAGGCACCCCGGTTCACTTTGTTCGAAGACGGAATGCTATTTAGGAGGACGTTCGATGGTCCACTGGCAATATATTTGGGACCGGGAGACCCCGATTACATATTACGTGAAATTCACGAAGGCACTTGTGGAAATCATTCCGGTGCCGATTCGCTGGTCCACAAAATCATTAGAGCAGGGTATTATTGACCGATATAAACAAGGATGCAAAGAAGTTCGTTCGAAAATGCGACAAATTCCAAAGACATGCGCCTATGATTCATCAACCCGGGGAACTTCTCCACTCGATCCTATCTCCATGGCCTTTCATGAAATGGGGGATAGACATCGTCAGCCCCCTCCCATCGGCTCCAGGTAAGGCTTAGTTTATTTTATTTATGACTGATTATTTCTCTAAATGGGTTGAAGCACATGCTTTCGAGAAAGTCAGAGAAAAGGAAGTAATAGACTTCATTTGAGACCACATCATATGTCCGTTCGGGATGCCATCCAAGATTGTATGTGATAATGGAAAGCAATTCATCGGCAGCAAGGTAACTAAATTTCTCGAAGACCACAAAATCAAAAGGATCCTATCAACACTTTATCATCCCAGCGGGAATGGACATGCTGAATTGATAAACAAAACCATCATCCAAAATCTTAAGAAAAGATTAACCGACACTAAAGGAAAATGGAGAGAAATACTACCCGAGGTCCTGTGGGCATACCGAACAACATCGAAATTCAGTATTGGAGAAATACCATTCTCGTTGTTTTATGGCACCGAAGCCCTTATCCCGGTTGAGGTCAGAGAACCTAGCGTTAGATTTAGGTATGCAACAAATGAGTCGAATAACGAAAAAATAAAAACGAGCCTTGAATTATTGGACGAAAAACGAGAAGCAACTCTCGTCCGATTGGCCGCCCAAAAACAGCGGATCGAAAGATACTATAATCGAAGAACCAATCTTCGCCATTTTAAAATCGGGGGCTTAGTGCTAAGGAAAGTCACCCTCAACACCCGAAATCTAAATGAAGGAAAACTGGGTCCTAACTGGGAAGGACCGTATTAGGTTCTCGAAATCGTCAGTAAAGGGTCCTATAAGCTCGATGTGATAAACGGAAAACAAATACCAAGCAATTGGAATGTGTCGCACCTAAAACGATACTACTGCTAAGGTACAACACTCCCATGTTCATTTATATTTAGAAACTATCACGACCCAAAATCCCAGTAGTCGTGATGGCACCTAACCCAACCCGTTAGGTAAGGCAATTACCAACTATCTGATTCCAATGAAATTAACGAGGCAATTAATTAAAAGAAAATATATAAAACCAATACTTTTCCTCAAGAACTGGTAGTACAAATCATGAGCTTCTAAGAATAGAGTTTACAAAGTTGGTATGAAATAAATACATCATCTGTTTGAGAAGTACATAAACAGAGTTTTATGAATCTAAGGCTACCATGAACAAGAGGCAGCTACAACCGGAACACAGATACATCTTCAAATATAGCTTCCATCGAACGCAGCAACATCAACAGCCAACATCTGCACGCAAGGTGCAAAAGTGTAGTATCAGTACAACTGACCCCATGTACTGAGTAAGTAACAAACCTAACCTTAGGTTGAAAGCAGTGACGAGCTTTTACCAAGGTCGGGTCCAAAACCAATAGTCCACAACAATATCCAGAAAACAAATCTCATAACAATAGAATTGAGGGAGCACAATGAATAACTCAATAATAAAGTGCTTAGTTAGTTCACAGTTCCGGAAAAATAAACATTTTTCTTTTCAAATATAATAGTAAAACTCAATTCTTTTCACTAAAATCACCAAAATTTGAGTAAGTCTGAAAACTGTGATTTTCCCAAAATCCTTTCAATAATAAATGGGCTGTTTCATTTTCTTTCCAAATAACCCGTATACAACAATTGGATCACTATGCCCATCTGTCAACATATGTGAGAAATCATGAATGATGTGATACTGTACAACATGAGAAACAATCCATCTTTATGCATGTATGTCATGTGTGCATGTCAATGCGATGTAACTCAATGATAAAATCATATGCATACTCTGAGAGTATCATTTCACCCAGTCCTCTCAATTACGCAGTCCTCATAGTCACTCAGTCCTCACAGTCACTCATGCCTCACAGTCACTCAATATTCCCAAATCACTCGGCACTCGCACTCAGTTGGTACCTACGCTCACTAGGGGTGTGTATAGAATCCAGAGGGGCTCCTTCAGCCCAAGCGCTATATCAAGCCAATCATGTCATAAATCAATACATATGCTGCGGTGTGCAGCCCGATCCATAAATATCCTCACAATTAGGCCCTCGGCCTCACTCAGTCATCAACCTCTCCATTCTCTCGGGCTCTCAAAAATCATGATAAGCAGCCCAACAACAATGATATGATGCATCAACAATAAATAAAAGAAACTGAGGTATGATATGAAATGAATAAACATGACTGAGTGAAAAGTTACAATTTGAACATATTATTCAACCACAAAAATGACCCCAATGGGTACCAACAATAACAACATATGCCTAAGCATGTTTTTTAATACGAGTCTCAGCACAATTTTCTCTAACACGTAGAGAATGTACGGATTTCAACAAATTATTCAACTATACATTCCTATGGAATTTGACCAAGTCACAATTCCTACGGTGCACACCCACATGCCCGTCACCTCAAAACAATTCATATAATACGTATATTCAGGGTTCATACCCTTAGCTCCAAGATTAGAAGAGTTACTTACCTCGAACAAGCCGAATCCAATGTCGAGCAAGCTAAACAATGCTTCCAGAAATTCCATTCTGCGCGTAACAACTTCCGAACAGCTCGAATCTAATCACAATTAATTTGATTCAGTGAACCCAAATTATAGGAATTTATTCCATATCAAAATACTAATTTTTCTACAAAAATCCAAATTTACACTAAAACATCGCCCATAGGGCCCACATCTCGGAACCCGATGAAAGTTACAAAATATTAACGCCCATCCAACCATGAGTCCCATACAAATGTTACCAAATTCCGACACCAACTCGACCCTCAAATCTTCAATTAACGTCATTGAAGATGTTTACCATTTTCAACCCAATCTTTACCCATTTGAACTCAATAATATTTCGATAAACCTTATTGATATGTATAAATAATACTATTACACCCAAGAATCAAAATCTTAATCACTCATCTTTACCCAAACTCAAAATTGAAGACTAGGGGTTAGAACCTTACCTCTTGGGAGCAGATATTGTGATATTTCCTTGTTGGATTTCAAAGCTTGAACAAGATCTTGATGAACAAAGAACTTGAGCTTCTTCCTCTCTCTAGAACACTCTTCCTTCTCTCTAAAAATGTTAGAGTTTTGCTCCAAAATGAGTCCCAAAGCCTATTTATCAAAATGGGGTCGGGTTATGGAAATAGAAAAATTAACCCTCCGAAAGCAGGTCTGCGGTCGCATAATGGACAGCAGAATTGGTATGCGGGTCGCAAAATGGTCGCAAAAATCAATGCCTAGAACTAGGCTGTTCTGGTCCATTTTGCGACTAGTTTGCGGTCGCGTAACCACTTCTGCGATCGCATAATGGTCGCAGAATTGCCTCAGAATCGCATTTTTCCAGCCTTTGGTAATTTGGTCATACCTTCTTGTAGGAATGTCCAAATGACATACGGTTTGAAGAGTTAGAAACTAGACTCAAAGATATTTCATTTGATTAGTAATACACCATATAACACTTCGTATCATGATAGTTATACTCATTTGAAGTTAGGTCTTGTGCGAACTCACTTGAGTTTAGTCTATTATGAAATTTCCAACTTCTACCTTCGATGCCGAAACCTATCGAATCAAGTCCGATTGACCTCAAATTTTGCACACAAGTCATAAATGACATAACAGACCTATTCCAATTGCCAGAATCAGATTCCGACCCCAATAGCAAAAAGTCAACCCTCCAGTCAATCTTTCAAAAAATTCAACTTTCCTCATTTCAAGCCTAATTCTACTACGGACCTCCAAATAATTTTCCGAACACGTTCCTAAGTCCAAAATCACCATACGGAGCTATTGGAATCATCAAAACTCCATTCCGGGGTCGTTTAGACATAAGTCAATATCCGGTCACTATTTTAACTTATGTTTTTAATTATGAGACTAAGTGTCTCATTTCACTCCGAAATCCTTCCGGACCCGAACCACCTAATCCGATAAGTCATAAATTAACTATAAGGCATAAATTGAGCATTAAATGGGGGAACAGAGCTATGATACTCAAAACGACCGGTCGAGTCGTTACATTCTCCCCCACTTAAACATACGTTCGTCCTCTAACGTGCCAAGAATTGTTCTTAACCTTCAAATCTCTATTCCACCTTACCACGCACATACCCGAGGGTGATCTCACGTCACCCTATTCTATATAGCCCTGCCACACAACATAACTGAAAATCATTGATTTAACCTTAGCCCAAAAACCATGGAGCCAAATTTCTAACATTCAGAATTCTTTTCAAGACCCGAATCTCACATCTACACACTGTATAAGCCTGAACAAGCTGTATCCAGCCATAACCATAATCCCTTATATAATCACATAACATACTACACAACTCGCATACTCGTAGCACCATTTCTCATCACAGTAACTACTCAAAACCAACCAAGTACTAGTATAAAACCCCGCATTCAATAGAACTTCATTCTCAAACCTTCATACACTGCCAATGATGAAAGAAACAATCAAAAACTCATAACCACTCATCAGATCAACTAGCCACGGAGCTCTCTCACCCCAACCAGAACCATAATCCTCTTCTAAGCCGACTTTCAATATTATCCTCTCGAATATATCATAATCAAGCCTGATAGTCCCCATTCTAGGTCCAAGGACCTTATATTATTAAACACAACTATCCCACAGACACTCCACATCAATATAACTCAAGCCACAACTGCGCAATCTGTGTACCCAAATATGGGAGATGTCTCAAGGAAGAGAACCGTATTGCAAGTTCAACCAGCATCACCACAACCGCAATGTTACAACCAACTCCTCAAATTTTGTGAAGAGGATAACCGTAGGTGCATGTGTATAATTGTAGAGGAAGGAAATTAATAGATCAGATAAATTATTATAGAAATAGAATTCCCACATATGGCACGGACAACTCACGTGCCAATAATATAAATCGCCCGGCATGGTCACATGCCTCCAGTCCCAGCACATCATACATGAGCAATTAAACAAGTACACTTGTATATGATAATGAAATAAGATTCTCATGCTCCTGGACTGGTAGAAATAGCACGCCATAGTGTAAGCACGTGCAAAGTCTGCTATCACACTTCAAATCGGAAATAACACAGAATTAGTAACTATCCCATTTATTTAGGGAATCATCTTCTTTGTAACCTCAAGTATAGCCCAGATAGTTCTCAACAAAAGTACGAATATGGGAAACGTTATGACTTTACGCTCAACAGTCAACTTTAGGCATATAATAGCCTAAGCATTCTTTCGAGTATGAATACTTGCTCTAATGACCGCAAATGGGCTCAAACCTCACATATATGCGCACTCATAGCGCATAGCTATCACAAATAATTAACGCAATTAGTGCCTCCACCGAGTTTTAAATAAAATAGTTACCTCAAATAGGTCGCAGCCCCGAAACAATATACTTCTGCAAACTCCCAGTCTCCAAATTCATCGAACACATGAATCACCGTAACTGATCCCAACTACAACACTAAAATGACTAACACATCTTCCATTCACGATAATCCCATGAGGAATACTTTCATAATTCTTCCGTGCCATATAGCAATAATTTGAATAGCAGCAGTCTATCAACCAGGTGAGTACTATAATATCGATGAATATCCGTAAGTCAAAACACAACGCGCCTTCTGAAATACACACCCTTATCAGGAATTACCGAGCAGTTATAACATTCATCAAAATATTTGAAATTGACTATGGTGTCCGACATTCATTACCTTCTCTTCAAGACTGAACTGTCACCTTGTACATGTAAATCCTAATCCTGCACAACACACCACATCTATCATGCCATCATGTGACAAGCACAAGAATCCCATTATCAACTCCGAGTCACCAGCAAATTACATACCTGGTTAGTTAGAAAACTTCCTCTTGCTTCCTTCCAGGCGGAAATCACTATACACAATACGTTTCCCACACCAGTAGAAAATATCTGGTTCAAACTATGGTAGAAACCATCAAGAACACTTTGAAATCCATCTGTACATAACCAAGCTATTAGAACTAAATTTCTCTAACTCGACCAAACCACGTAGGTCACAAAAACCCTAGGGTATTGCCATGAAACACTTGTAAGGCCTCATTATAAGACATCCTAATTTAGAACCACACCGCCCTAAGGCTCATAAGCCGTTGTATTCCTTCTTAAGCACCGTATATGTACCACCACCGAGACACCCACTCTGAAGAGACCTCATGTGAACTTAAAATTGTTCTTTTACCTTTATTATATTGGAATATAGAATCCATAGTCATACAGAATTACCGCGAGTCCCGACACCATCAAACGCAAATCTCAGATTCTATCCATACACAAGTCCGGAAAAATTTTCAATTGCTATATATAAATCTCGGACCCATTAGAACCTTCTCAGGAGTCACCCACTCGGCTAAAAATTGAATTGCACCGCCCAAACAGGCCAAAAGACACATGCCCCATTAGCACAACATCACTCAAAGAAATAACCATGCCTTAACACCACTGGTCAAAATCATATTCCATGCGCACTACATTCTTCGCATTTACAACTTAATCATTCCATGATTTTTCAATATTTCGTAAGTGCATTATATCCCATATTCAGGAAATTTCCTTACTTGAGTCATCCTCGATCTCAGCCTCTGCAGTCATAACTGCTCCACAAATATGTCTCGGACCAAAACTTAATTTAACCTATAACTATGAAATCGAATTGTCAATAGTAGGCTTCCTCACTTGGCTCAAAGCCATAGATCAAGACATTCAGTAATTCACAACACCCATATTCCATTACTGCCATAACACCGTAGTGAGATTTAACTAAATTTTTCCCAAGCTCCTGCATCACAACCTATATGGTACCTCAAATCGTCTACTAATCTCGCCTTCATTCTCGTGACGGTCAGGTCAACTTTCTTGACCAATTCAAATTCAAATCCCAATAAATCTGCCCTACTGGTAGAAAAGAATGTTCTCCACACAACATTATAAAGATCACACCTCTGTAGTTTATTTCGCAAGTGATAACCCGCATGTTTAGCCTCAAACTGGCATCTTTCTATACCCTTTTTACTGCCACAACCCTATGTAATCACTTAACCTTCATGCGTTTGAACTCATCAACAAGACAAGAAAATTTAATTTGTTCCACAATTACACACATAAAAGATCCATCAACACATTCATAACTCGAGACTCTATGTCAAATCGAGACAGAAGTCAAATACCCAATAGCCCCTCTTTACATCCCTTTTTCCCGTCACTTTTAAACCATATGAATACATCATGCGGTCACAATAAAATCATCATATGGTCACCCAGATGGAGCTACAAATTCCACTCATAGGGACACTACCGGACATATGAGTCCAATTGTACAAGTTCACACAATTGAAACTACTGAGCCTAAGCTACGGTCTAACCATGGCCTCAAGTCCTCCAAACTGGCCCATCACCAAAACACAGAATACACATCTCGCACATCATCCCTAAAATCACAAGCCGACAATACACAGCTGATATCGAGCGCTCATGTGCGCATACAAATGCGTGGGAAGAATTGAAAGAGTTATATTTCAAGCTGAATCAATTTTGCACGATAAAGAAAGAAAGATGGGAAATTATCCTAAATGCCCCGTAGCCTCTCGAAGATAGGTATGGACATCATCATACCGATCCGCAAGACTCTACTAGATATTTGCTCATGATTTGTAGAACCTATAAACCTAGTGCTCTGATACCACCTTGTCACGACCCAAAATCCAACTAGTCATGATGGCACCTAACCCAACCCGTTAGGTAAGCCAATTACCAACTATCTAATTCCAATGAAATTAACGAGGCAATTAATTAAAAGAAAATATCTAAAACCAATACTTTTCCCCAAAAACCAGCAGTACAAATCATGAGCTTCTAAGAATAGAGTTTACAAAGATGGTATGAAATATATGCATCATCTATTTGAGAAGTACATAAACAGTGTTTTATGAATCTAATGCTACCATGAACAAGAGGCAAATACAACCGGAACGCAGATACATCTTCAAATTCAGCTTCCATCGAACACAACAACATCAGGAGCCAACATCTGCTCACAAGGTGCAGAAGTGTAGTATCAGTACAACCGACCCCATATACTGAGTAAGTAACAAACCTAACCTTAGGTTGAAATCAGTGACGAGCTTTTACCAAGGTCGGGTCCAAAACCAATAGTCCACAATAATATCCAGAAAACAAATCTCATAACAATAGAATTGAGGGAGCACAATGAATAACTCAATAATAAAGTGCTTAGTTCGTTCACAGTTCCGGAAAAATAAACATTTTTCTTTTCAAATATAATAGTAAACTCAATTCTTTTAACTAAAATCACCAAAATTTGAGTAAGTCTGAAAACTGTGATTTTCCCAAAATCCTTTCAATAATAAATGGGCTGTTTCATTTGCTTTCCAAATAACCCATATAAATCAATTGCATCACTATGCCCATCTGTCAACATGTGTGAAAAATCATGAATGGTGTGATACTGTACAATATGAGAAAAAATCCATCTCTATGCATGTATGTCATGTGTGCATGTTAATGCGATGCAATTGAGTGATAAAATCATATGCATACTCTCGGAGTATTATTTCACTCAGTCCTCCAGTCACACAGTCCTCACAGTCAGTCAGTCCTCACAGTCACTCAATCCTCCCAAATCACTCGGCACTTACACTCAGTAGGTACCTGCGCTCACTAGGGGTGTGTATAGAATCCGGAGGGGCTCCTTCAGCCCAAGCGCTATATCAAGCCAATCATGGCATAAATCAATAAACATGCTGCGACGTGCAGCCCGATCCATAAATATCCTCACAATTAGGCCCTCGGCGTCACTCAATCATCAACCTCTCCAGTTTCTCGGGCTCTCAAAAAGCATGATAAGCAGCCCAACAACAATGATATGATGCATCAACAATAAATAAGATAGACTGAGGTATGATATGAAATAAATAAACACGACTGAGTGAAAAATTACAATTTGAACATATTATTCAACCACAAAAATGACCCCAATGGGTACCAGCAATAACAACATATGTCTAAGTATGATTTTTAATACGAGTCTCAGCTCAATTTTCTCTAACAAATTATTCAACTATACAGTCCCATGGAATTTAACCAAGTCACAATTTCTACGGTGCACACCCACACGCCCGTCACCTAGCATGTGCGTCACCTCCAAACAATTCACATAATACGTATATTCAGGGTTCATACCCTCAGCTCCAAGATAAGAAGAGTTACTTACCTCGAACAAGCCGAATCCAATGTCGAGCAAGCTAAACAATGCTTCCAGAAATCCCATTCTGCACGTAACAACTTCCGAACAGCTCAAATCTAATCACAAATAATTTGATTCAGTCAACCCAAATTATAGGAATTTATTCCATATCAAAATACTATTTTTTCTACAAATATCCAAATTTACACTAAAGAATAGCCCATGGGGCCCACGGCTCGGAACCCGATGAAAGTTACAAAATATTAATGCCCATCCAACCATATAAATTTTACCAAATTCCGACATCAACTCGACCCTCAAATCTTCAATTAACGTCATTGAAGATTTTTACCATTTTCAACCCAATCTTTACCCATTTGAACTCAATAATCTTTCCATAAACCTTATTGATATGTATAAATAATACTATTACACCCAAGAATCATAATCTTAATTACCCATCTTTACCCAAACTTGAAATTGAAGACTAGGAGTTAGAACCTTACCTTTTGGGTGAAGATCTTGTGATATTTCCTTGTTGGATTTCAAATCTTGAACAAGATCTTGATGAACAAAGAACTTGAGCTTCTTCCTCTCTCTTTAACACTCTCCCTTCTCTCTAAAAATGTTAGAGTTTTGCTCCAAAATGAGTCCCAAAGCCTATTTATCAAAATGGGGTCGGGTTATGAAAATAAAAAAATTAACCCTCCGAAAGCAGGTATGCGGTCGCATAATGGACCGCAGAATGGGTATGTGGGTCGCAAAAATCGGTGCCCAGAACTGGGCTGTTCTGGTCCATTCGGCGACCAGTTCTTGTAGGAATGTCCAAATGACGAACGGTTTGAAGCGTTAGAAACTAGACTCAAAGATATTTCCTTTTATTGGTAATACACCATATAACACTTCGGATCTGATAGTTATTCTCATTTGAAGTTAGATCTTGTGCGAAGTCACTTGACTTTAGTCTATTATGAAATTTTTAACTTCTACATTCGATGCCGAAACCTATCGAATCAAGTCCGATTGACCTCAAATTTAGCACACAATTCATAAATAACATAACGGACCTATTTCAATTCCGGAATCGGATTCAGACCCCAATATCAAAAAGTAAACCCCCCGGTCAAACTTTTCAAAAATTCAACTTTCGCCATTTCAAGCCTAATTCTTCTACGGACCTCCAAATAATTTTCCTAACACGTTCCTAAGTCCAAAATCACCACACGGAGCTATTGGAATCATCAAAACTCCATTCCAGGGTCGTTTAAACATAAGTCAGCATCCGGTCACTATTTTAATTTAAGTTTTCAATTATGAGACTAAGTGTGTCATTTCACTCCGAAATTCTTCCGGACCCGAACCAACTAACCCAATAAGTCATAAATCAATTGTAAGGCATAAATTGAGCAGTAAATGGGGGAACAGTGCTGTGATACTCAAAAAGACCGGTCGGGTCATTACAGAAACTAACCCTTGCAGAAGTTCGACCAGGAACATGGATGGATTATTCAACCCGAAGCCTTTAGGCCTGAAAGCACGCGTTGCACTTTTTTTCCTTTAGACCGGTTTTATCCCAAATGGGGTTTTCGGCAAGGTTTTTAATAAGGCAACCATTAATCGTGCTAACTTAGAATAATTCAACAGTATCCAAGGCCTCTTTACAATCAACCTCGAATACTGGGGGGCATTACCGTCGAATATATCAAGTTCGATCATCAATTTTGATGCAAGGAATTTACTTCATGATAACAGGGTTTTCGTTAGGAAATATTGTAAGAGCCAAATAGTCAAAACGAACCATGCTCGTGTAGTTTGATCGATCCCTGGTACAAAACATGAACACATGTATAATGACATAGAGAGAAATTTCTCCTTTACCGATATCTCATAATCCATCCTCTATTTCCTGATCTATTACACAAACAAGCTTAAGGGACGACCATTACCCCATAAATCGGGGACTGCCAACCAAAACCTCAACGAGATCGAGCGCCACAAAGCCTAAGGTCTACCTTATTTCGAGTTCGAGCAAGTCCTCACTCGACCACTAAGACTACGGGCTACATTACTTCGAGTTCGAGCAAATACTCACTCGACTACTAATCCTAAGGGATACATCACTTGGAGTTCGAACAAAACTCTCACTCGACCATAAAGCCTAAAGGCCACTTTTACTTTGAGTTAGAGAAATCATTCACTCGACCGTAAAGCCTAAGGGCTACTCTCACTTTGAGTTCGAGCAATCACTCACTCGGCTATTAAGCCTAAGGGATACTCTTACTTCGAGTTTGAGAAATCACTCACTCGACCACTAAGCCTACATGCTACATTACTTCGAGTTCGAGAAAACACTCACTCGACCATTAAGGATACGGGCTACTCTTACTTCGAGTTCGAACAATCACTCACTCGAAAGCCTACATGCTACATTACTCCGAGTTTGAGAAAACACTCACTCGACCGTAAAACCTAAGGGCTACTCTTACTTCGTGTTCGAGCAATCACTCACTCGACCATAAAGCCTAAGGGCCACTCTTACTTCGAGTTCGAGCAAACACTCACTCGACTATTAAGCCTAAGGGCTACTCTTACTTCGAGCTCGAGCAAACACTCACTCGGTTATAAAGACTACAAGGTTCGACTTCAATCAAATTGCCTAAAGCCTCAAACTTATGAAAACCTTCATAAGGAATGAAGGAGACAAAATCTTCACAAGGCAAAAATAAGACAAAGATAAGTCGAGAAAGGAAAAAGATATTTATATATATATAAGAGTATTTACAAGTTCCGATCAGGACCCTACACAAAAAGATCAAAATGGAAAAAAGCCTCTAAGTTTCCTGATTGTCTCCGATGGAAGTCTCTTCTCAATCGGGATCCTCCCCGCTCTCAGACCCACTCTTTCTCTCATCATCATCATCATCATCGAAAGCTAGGACCCCAGCATCGGCTTCTAGTTCTTTAGCCTTTAGTATCTCTTCAGTAAGATCAAAACCTCCAGCATGGATCTCCTCGAGGGTTTCCCTCCGAGATTGGCATTTGGCGAGTTCAGCAACCCAATGTGCTCGAGTTTGAGCGGTTTCAGCTACCTCTCTCGCTTGTACTTGGGCAGCTTCAGCATCGGCCCGATAGACGGCCACGATTGCATCCGCCTCGACCTTTGCTTTCTTAGCCTTGGCAAATTCGGAAGCCACCTGAGCTTTGAGCTCCTCTATTTTTCTTGCTTGAGCCAAGCTCTTCTCTTTCATGCCTTAAAGTTGACTTTCGACCGATGATAATTGAGCTCGAGTGGTCTCTTTCTCTGCAGCAAGACGGTCCATACCTTCTTTCCATCCCAAGGACTCCGCCTTTATCGTGTCGACCTCCTCACGAAACTGCTCGATCCTCTTGATATTCTACTGCAGCTGTGAGAATGGAATGTTAGCCACCATTCCCGAGTCGAGCCCATGAGCTTTTAAAATTTTCATTACCTGCTCGATGAGGTTTGTCTGATCCTGGTGAGCCTTGGCCAACTCGGCTCAAAGATCTTTGATCTCTTTCTCTCTCTGCCCACTAAGAAGTTTGAGGGCATTTCTCTCCCCCGAAAAACTCCTCTTGATGACGAGCTAAAGCCTATACGAAAAAGAGAAAAAGTTAGGCAAAAAATGGAAAAATATGACATCAACAAAGGGAATCGAGGCTTACCCGATTCAGGGATCGTTGAACCTCTAAGAAAAGACCCGAAACGTCACTCGGGCTGGAAGCATCCTCGATACCAGTAAACAAATCATGAAAATGGTCCTCTCCCTCATGGGCCCTATCTACCTCGAGGGTCCCCAAAGCTCGGGCTTCCCGAATTTCCCCTTCGGAAAAAGCAGGGAGAGTAGGCGAGTCTCCGATTACTATTTACCCAAGCTAGTCGCTTGGGGCGTTCTTCTCAGTTCGAAGAGCTTCAGGGCCGTCCCCTTTAGATATACCCACTATTTGTTGACTTCGGTGGGAGGCATCCTTGATCTCCAACAACTCGGGGACTTTATCCGAGTCCTTCTCCGATATCCCCTCAATCCGAGATGGAGCCTCATCAACCACCATCGACCCAGCTGCCTTTGTGGCATTGATGATTTTCTTCACTCGGGCCACCAATATGGACCCGTCATTTTCTTCTTCTTCTTCGTCTTCATCCCTTAGACGCTGAATTGATTCTTGGGTCAAAAGGATGGTACTCTTCCTCGATTTACGAGCCATCCTTGTCTTAAGTTTTGGATCCTCGGAAGTAGAGGCCCTTTTTCTCTTATTGTCCTTCGCCGGTTTCGGAACCGGGGCCGAAGTCTCTTCCTCGCCAGATGAGGGCCTCATGACCATATCTTTGCCCAGGCCTACACATAAGAAAGTTGATTAAGTATAAAAGAGACATCTTGTTCAAATCATCGAAGAGGCTTACCATGAGTTTTAGCCTCCCATCGGCCCTTTGATAAGTCGCGCCACGAAGCCAGGTCCCGTACCCAGCTCTTGAGGTTAGGAATAGCACCGGGCATCCAAGCAACCGCTACATCATAGAAAACGATATCGGTGAGAAAGAAATGAAGGAGCAAAACAATAGGAGCTAACAATAGAATTATACTTACACTTCATGTTCCATTCCTCGAGAAGTAGCATCTTCTCGGACGGGATTAGGTCGAAAGTATTTACTCGAACGAACCTGCCCATCCAGCATCGGTCCGTGTCCTCGTCTATGCTCGAGAAAAACACTTTGTTAGCCCGGCGCTGGAGTTTTATTAACCCACCTCGATAGAGGAAGAGGCTGTACAATCTAATGAGGTGGTTGAGGGTGAAAGACATCCCCTCGACTTTGTTAACAAAGAAGCGGATCAGAATAACGATCCGCCAAAAAAAAGGATAGATTTGGCCTAGGGTTATTTGGTATTGGCGGCAAAAATCGATGACAACTGGGTCGAGTGGGCCCAACGTGAAAGGGTAAGTATAAACACTTAAAAACCCTTTAACATGAGTAGTAATATCTTCTTCGGGAGCCGAGATTATCACTTCTTTGTCCTCCCAGTTGCAATCTTTCCTTAACTGTTTAAGATGGCCCTCGGTTATCGAGCACATATACCACGATGCTAGCTCGCATTGACCGGGAACTGGCGAAGCTTTGTCGATCTTAAAATCGGAGCTAAGAACACTCCCCCCGGGAATACACTCCTCAGGTTGTGGCTCCACCGGTGTTTTGTCACCGGCGGGCCGCGGAGAAGAAGCTTTTTCTTTTTGAGGAACGGTTTTTGACGCTTTCGCCATTGGGATTTGAAGATTGAAGATAGAGGAAGATGGCTAGATTTGGTATTCTAAAGAGGGATTTTACAGTGAAAATCATAAATTTACAGATGAAGAACTCAGAAGATGTAAAAGGGAACTTAGAAGATTTGGAGATGTAAAAGTAAAAAGTGGTAAAAAGAGGGGCTATTTATAGGGTTGGCAATAACGGTTTAGTGTCAACAATGGTCGACCATCGTCTGACACGCATTTAATGCCTTGGTAAACTGAACCGACAGGACATCTATCACGTACGTCATGGTTGGGCCCGATGCAAATGTCAGTTTGTATCGAGTCCTACCATTGGGAAATCATGTCGTTTCTCGTCACATTCTTCCCGAGAAACGAGGGGACTATCTGTATACGGTCGAAACTGGTTTTGACCTTCGTATAATTAGTCAAGATTGGAACATAATGGTCCGAAGGTCATCTTCATAAAATCGGGTATGAGATCTGAAGCCAGGTTACTGAGCTCAAATTTCTGGGACCGATCAAATACCGAGCTCGAAGTCATTACCGAGCTCGAATCCAAATCGAACTATGATGCGAAGCGGCATTATCGAGCTTGAGAGCCAGAGACCGACCAATACCGAGCCCAAGTCAATACCGGGTCCCGAGTCAATATCGATCTCGAGTCAATATCGGGCTCTAAATCTGGAAACCATCCAATACCAAGTCCGATCAAGATCGAGCCAAGGGACAAGAGCCGTTACAGCCACACTAAGGGAGAGAATCTCGGCGAGAATTAGAGAAAAGCTAATCTATCATAGGTTCCCCACTATGTATTTTTAATTATATCCAATGTAGGATCCCTCCATTATAAGAGGGATGACTATTATTTCTGTAAGGGGTCCAACATTAAGGCATTCATACACTCATATTATTGATATACACATAGAAAAACATACTGATATTCATATAGAGATTATCCTTCTTTGGGTTTTGTATATTGATTCGTCTTGCTTGTTCATAAACCGTTTTCCATTCAGTTTGGTTTATATTTTATTCTTTATACAGTCAATACTCAATATATTTCTACTTACTTTTCTGATTTGTGCCAAGTTATACCATGTATTCTTAGAACTACGTATAAATTCAATTCTATCCGTTTTTCGGGTAAACACTACTACACCCAATCTTCCCCTTGACCCGATGAGCAATAATACAAAGCATCAGCGGGCCCAACTTTTGTCTAATAAGAGTTTCATATAATCTCATTTATTTTTATTTCACAAATCATGGCTTTTAGCCGAATACCTTTTATTAAATTAAGTCATTTGTTTCGCTTATTTAAATGAATGAAGATCAAGAGAGAAGGATTTCAACATTTTTATTAGATAGCATGCTATGAAGTTGTAACCAAGAAATTATAAGAAACATGTAAATAATATGGTGCATCATACAATAACCCCAAAAATTTATATAAGAGTCATAAACACTGTTATATAGTCCAAGACTTGGCCATTCAGACTATTTTTTGTCATTTAATTCAACCAAAAAGAAAATCATGCAAACTTGTCTAAGATGTGCATGAAATCTCATTTGAAATATTATTATCAAAGCACGAGTTGATTTAAAACACACAAGAAACTTAGACTCTACATACCTCGAAGTCGCTTTAAATAAGCTAAAAGTTGCACCGATCTTTCTAAATATACTCAATAACTCAAATCTTTATAATCGAACTCATATACATCAAATATACCCCATAATAGTGCCAATTTAACCAACTAAGTATTTTACACGTAGGGCGAATTTTCAGTAATTCCATAGTTCACCATTTTATAGGGGTTACTTGACTTGATCACCCTAAATATTCCCAGTAATAATATTATCATGTCCATCTGTACCATAAAAATCCATCACTAAAACATCATGATCATTATTCGTCATCTCCCTCAACAAATAACCGAACACCATTAATATCGTTTCTAGGTTTAAACATTTATACTTCCAACCACCAACAACTTGTTTTAAACATTTATCCCTTTTATTTTATAAATGTTCATAAACAACTCATAAATACCATAGGAAGGGTTTAGAACTACATCTTGTAGAAACCCTAGAACTTTCTCTCTTTTAGTGTTCTTGAATGATTCTTGAAATATAGATAGTTTCATGTAATTAGAGCAACTCAACAACAACAACAACAACTCAGTATAATCCCACTAGTGGGGTCTGGGGAGGGTAGTGTGTACGCAGACCTTACCCCTACCCTGGGGTAGAGAGGCTATTTCCAAATAACCCTCGGCATCCTTCCCTCCAAGAACTCCCCACCTTACTCTTTGGATGACTCGAACTCACAACCTCTTGGTGGGAAGTGGAGGGTGCTTACCATCAGAGCAACCCACCTTGTCTTAATTAGAGCAACTCAATGATGCTAATTAAATACTTGCATCTAACATAATATAATAAGTTACTTACCTCTTGAAGATGGGGTTAAACCTTGGTGAGAGACGTTGAGAGCATTTCCAACACCGAGAGAAATTTTGGACCACAATTTAGGGGTGGCGGCTTGGCCCTTTTATAGGGAAGTCTTGAATACTGCAGTATTCAGTTTTGGAAACCGCAACATCGTCTCGTGCGCTGCAACATCCCTCACATAATATTTTTTCTTTTTTGAAATGTTTGTTTTTTTTCCTTTTCGTGAACTTCTGCCAGATCGACTTAATTCCAAACATCAATATACACTTCATAACACGTTTATACACCTTCGTAATCTTATTTGACTAAAAAATATGGATCTTGGTTCAAATAATTAAATTTATAGAAATAAACGTTAATCTTAACTAACAATAATATCTCTAGACAGAGTTATTAAAGAAGCAACAGATATAACATAGATCTGATCGAATAATGACAATAACACACAATAAATAATCTAGAAACCAGATGTAGTAGAATAGCATTTAATGATAAAGAACATCAATAAATATCATTTAAGTAAATAGAGTGAATGGGTCACCCAAGAAACAACAACAACAACAACAACAACAACAACAACAACCCAGTATAATCCCACTAGTGGGGTCTGGGGAGGATAGTGTGTACGCAGACCTTACCCCTACCCTGGGGTAGAGAGGCTGTTTCCAAATGACCCTCGAATTCCTTCCCTCCAAGAACTCCCCACCTTGCTCTTGGGGTGACTCGAACTCAAAACCTCTTGGTTGGAAGTGGAGGGTGCTTACCATCAGAGCAATCCACCTTGTCACCCAAGAAAGGAAGAAATAATTGGATGTTCCTCCTGACAATGATGGATGATAGATAAATCCTTGAATATTCGAGTTATTCTCGGTTCTGATGGAAAAGTATGGACAAGAATCTTAGTAAAAAAGTGATATTTGTATCTTAGCAAATGAGAGCCGAATCTTTAAGTCAAAGTGTGTTCTTTACAAATGAATATCACATGTCCCCTATCATTGTCTCTTTTCCTATTTATATGGGACATGTTCCTAAGAAACCCTAATAGTACAAGTGCAGAAAATATCGACTAGAATATTCTTTTTAATATCCTATCTTGGAAACTAGCCATTACAGCTCTGTCAACGGTACTCGACCTTGACCCTTGTTGACACTTCAACTATGGCTCTCGTTGACTCTTCCACCACAGACTTCGCTGCTTCTTGGGCCATTAGACGAACGACGACTTGGGAACTCTTCCCTTAATACTATCTTGACTCAAACATTCTAAAACAGATTTTTGCCCATACAGTTAGTCCCTTCGCTTATTGAGGCCGGCTTCAGGCGGGGGCGATGAGTGGATATTGTTCGTTGTAGTCAAAACAACCGAGCGAGCTGTGCAAGTCTTGGTGATTACGGAGAACTGGCAACATGGCCCTACGCGGGCTGCTCATTTCAAACTCTTCGATTTTCCGAGTCGATTCGTTGGAGTCACGCTGTCCACAAATTAGGGTGACGTCACGACGTCATACGTTATTATGACGCATATTCCAGATGCGTTGTTTCGTTTCACGTGTGACCCCTGATTGATCCTGCCGCTTCGGTTCCGATGCCAGTAATGATGAACCGTTTTTGATCCAAGTGCCAAGATCCTCATAAATAGAGGTATTGGGTGCGATTTTGAAGTTTTAAGTTTTTTGTTGTTTCGAAACCCTATATTACTCTCTTGCTCTTTTCTTGCTTTAAACCTCTCCTCTCTATTCCAGTGATTTGTGTTGCTCTCAGTTCTTCATCGCTCGATACTTCTCTGATGGATATAATTTATTCATATATTTTTATATATTAAACATTAAAGATTTAAAATAAAACATGAATATATATATCATGTTCTCCCATATTTTCTAACATACTTCGCAGGAGAAAGAGCATATAAAAATTGAAGAAAAGAAGCAAAAAATTGGTAATTGAGGAGCCAACTGGGAATGAAGAAGCAAATTGACTATATCACCATAGTTGGGATGATAACAATTGGAAATCATGAAGCAAATTACATAGTTGCAACTAGAAAACTATAGTTGAAACTATAGTCTTTCTCTGCAGAATGAAACTCAATTGGCAAGGCCATAGTTGCACCTACAATTTCCATAGTTGCAACTATGGAGAACTTTAGGCATAAAACTCTATAAATAGAGTGTGAATTTTGGATAGAAGACATTGAATCTTGCTGGGAGAAAACTACTCTTTGGTTTCTCTCTTTTCTTTAGTATTTTCTACTAGTTGTATTTCTTTTAGAAGAATAATATATCTTCATAAGGCTTTTGTTTCTAAATTAGTTTTCTTACTTCATAATGGAGTAACTTCTTTTATTGGGATAGTTGATAAAGCTTGATATATATTTATAATACTATCTCAGTTTAATATATCCTTGGCTTGAAACTTTCTTTTTATACTTTATACTGTGCTGTAATAATAGTTTTTAATTAATTACTATTATCACTTCTATCTATTTTATCTCTAAGTTATTCTTATATTGATTTTGTAATTCTCATGAAGTAAAATTGATATATAATAATCAATGAATAAAATAATAAAGTGAGAGTAATTTTTAGTAAACTATTATTCCAAGTTCGTAATCTTGCTTGCCTCGGTTTTAATTCTTACGGAGGAATTGTTGTAGGCAAGATTATTGATTTTTGGTAAAAATATTCTCACGGAGTTTTTACTACCTCTTAGCACCATTCAAGTAAGAAAAATATTTCGATTTAATCGTCACTAGGTTTAACTCAATTAATCACACAGCCTCACTGAGTGCTATTAATTGACTACTTCTTAGTGAGCTAAATATAATTGTATTAGCAATAAGCTCAGAGAAATACATGTAAAAATTGAGATTTTATTGTAATATATTATCAAGTGAATTCAACGATTCTCAACTCTTTTAAATTATAAATATTCCGAAAGTTCTTGGTTTTTGTTTAAGTAATTAGCAAGATTTAAACCCCATTCACTTTTCATCAAATTGATTCTCTCAAATAGTAGTCAAAATATTAAAAGTCTGTAGCATAAATGTTCCAATCTGTGTGGCACGATATCATAAACTATACTAGAATTTGACTTAACACGAGGAGGAAAATCTTATACACTACTAAAAAAAGGGAAAAAACCGACCGCCAAAATCGATCGATGTTGGTCGGTAATTGGCAAAAATTGACCGAAAACCGACCGATTCGTGGCGGTCAGTAATCGTAATGTAGGCAGAGCTAACGACCGACTTTGGTCGGTATTTTTCAACCTATTTCGGTCGGTCAACTAAATTTTAAAAAAATACCGACCAAAGTCGGTCGGTATTTTAATTATGTAATTAGAAAATACACCATTTAAGAATCGAACCGGGGTCTGTACAGTGGCAGCATACTATTTTACTACTAGACCATTGACGCATTTTGTTTTAAGACTGTCTTTTATTTTATTTATACTCTTTAATTGTATTTTCACACGAAAATAACCGACCGAAATTGGTCGGTTTTATTAAAAAATAAAATTACCGATCGAATTCGGTCGGTTTTTTAAAATGACCGGCTGAATTAACCGACCGATTTTGGTTGGTTTGTTTAGTATTAATTTTAATTTATTTTAAATGAAAAACAGACCAAAGTTGGTCGGTTTCGTAAAAAAAAAAAACAAATTTAAAAAAAATCGACCGACTTTGGTCGGTTTTTTGGCCGTTTTTTTGACCGACCAAAATCGATCGGTTTTTGCCTAATTTCTAGTAGTGATACACATTGGCCTCGTCAACCTTTTGGTGCCGTTACCGAGGATTGACATACATCTACTACATATTAAATGTTTTGTTACTAATTTGTGAATTTATTACTGTTATTTTTGTTTCAGTTAGTATTTTCACTTATTAAGTTCTATAACTACTACTGTTATATTAATACTAATGTAATGTTTTTGTTCATAATGGTATTATAAAAGTGTTTTTTTCTTTTGTATTATTTCTTCTTATTAGTTCCATCATTAACTGTTCTTAGCAAATTATACATGCTATTATCAATACTTTCTCCTTTATCATCATAATAATAGTGTTATAACTACTACTTACTGTTTTTATAACGTGTATATCTATAACTGTTACACTATTGCCACTTCTTTCACATTGATGTTCTTTCACGATGTATCATACTACGGAAAAATATTCTTATGGCCATTCCAACTATATGTACTATCACTAATTACTTTTGTCCATATATAATAGTATTATAGTACTATTTCTTGTCATAGTTTACTGTTGCGTCATTTTGTTTTTCTTTTAACCATTTTGTTATAAGTCTGAGTATAATATTATTATTCTCTATAGATAATAAAATTATCATACAATTATTTTTGCTTAGCACCTATTGATTTTATCATCTTTGTAATTTTTTATATACTTATCTTTTTCTTGTACTTTTTTTATTTAAAAATTTTATGTAGTTTATGACCCGCTCTTCTACAAAAGAGTTGATTAGTTACGATCCTGAAATTGAAAGATTTTTTCGATTGCGCAGGAAAGAACAAACATCGTCTTCACAAGGAGCAACTTGTAAAGAAATGAAAAACCACGAAATATACGACATTAACCCACTTGAGATCCCACCATCAGTCATGTAGAGGAGCAATTTGATGAAGTGGCACCAAGGCAAGCAAACAGAATCCTTAGGGATTATGCTAGACCTGATCGCTTCAACTGTGAATCTAGTGTCAGGAAGCCCCAAGTGGCAGCCAACAACTTTGAAATCAGGACCGGCCTGATTCAAACAATTCAACAATCTTGTATCTTCACTGGTGATACATGTGAAGATCCACATAGTCATTTAATTGATTTTCTAGAACTTATGGAAACTGCTAAGTACAATGGAGTACCTCCTGAAGCTATCAAGTTAAGGCTATTTCCTTTTTCTTTAAAGGGAGATGCCAAGACTTGGTTGCGAAGTTTGCCTCAAGGGTCCATTACGACATGGGACCAGATGACTCAGAAGTTTTTAAACAAATATTTTTCCCCTGCTAAAACCACATAGTTAAGACAAGACATATCTAATTTCTTGCAGAGTGACTGTCACGAACCAAAATCCCAACCTGTCGTGATGGCGCGTATCTCGATACTAGGCAAGAACCCAAACTTCTCTTTAAGGTTGAAAATATAATATTTAAATACAATACAAACACTCCCTAAAACCTGGTGTCACTAAGTACATGAGCATCTAATATGAATACAAGTTTGGAAAATATAGTCTATAATAGTCTGAGATCAAATACAGTGAACAAAGAGATAGAGAAGGAGAGACAAGATCTGCGAAACATGGTAGCTACCTCAAAATCTCCTGAAAATCAACCGCGCGAAAGGATCAACATGCGCTATGTCCGGAAATACCTGAATCTGCACACGAAGTGCAGGGTGTAGTATGAGTACAACCAACTCAGCAAGTAACAATAATAAATAAGGAACTGAAGATAGTAACGAGCTACACAGTTATGGTTCATTTCCAGTAATCCCAACAAAGAATAGACATGCTATCAAATCTGATAGTTTAATGTCAAATCAATGTTTATACAGTTCCTGTTCATGTAATCCGTATATCAATAATCTTTCAGAAATTTTACAACAATGACAGATAGCAACTAAGTGCGACAACAAATGGAAATCAAGTACAACCTCTCACGACAACAATCACACACTGGGCTCTCAACCCTGATCACTTCCTAGGCTCCCAACCCTCATCACTCACTTGGCTCCCAACCCTCATTACTCACTCAATGGGTACCCGCGCTCACTGGGGGTGTACAGACTCTGAATGGGCTCCTACAACCCAAGCGCTATAATCTGCACGGACAACTCACGTGCTGCACGGACAACTCACGTGCCAAAATATAAATATCTGGATCCGCACGGCCAACTCACGTACCACAATATAATATAACGATCCGCACGGCCAACTCACGTGCTATAGTATAATATAACGATCCGCACGGACAACTCACGTGCTATAGTATCAATAGCTCATAATCAGGCCCTCAGCCCCACTCAGTCATAAATCTCTCCAGTCTCTAGGGCTCTCAATAATCATGATATCAGCCCAAACAACAATGATATGATGTATCAATAATAATAACAGAGACTGAGATAAAATGTGCAAGTCAAAACTGAGACTTAGTACATATAGCATTTAGCAAGAAATTCAACAAGTACGCGACCTCTGTGGGTCCCAACAGTACTATCACATAGCCTAAGCATGATTTCTAACATGATTTGCAGTCAAATTTTGTCAACACATAGAGAGCATATAGATAACACCAAATTAGTCAACTTTATAGTTTTCCGGGACGGACCAAGTCACAATCTCCTCAGTGCATGCCCACATGCCCGTCACCTAGCATGTGTGTTACCTCCAAAATAATCACATGATACCAAATTCTGGGGTTTAATAAGCTTAGGACCAGATTTAAAACTGTTACTTACTTCAAGCCGTGAAATTCTTATTCTGCAATGCCCTTTCCTCGTGAATTGGTCTCCAAACGTCTCGAATCTGGTCATAAATAATTCGTTTCAGTCAATGAAATTCATTGGAATTAATTCCATAAGAAAATAATGATTTTCCATAAAATTCCGAAAATTAGCTCAAACATCGCCCATGGGGACCATGTCTCGGAACTCAACAAAAGTTATAAAATTCAAAAGCCCATTCAACCACGAGTCTAACNTGAAAATTAGCCCAAAAATCGTCTGTGGGGCCCACGTCTCGGAACTCGACAAAAGTTATAAAATTCGGAAACCCATTCAATCACGAGTCGAACCATACCAATTTTACCAAAATCCGACCCCAACTCGACCCTCAAATCTTCAATTTAAACCAAGACGGTTTTCAAATTTTCCCAAACCCAATTCACAGATTAAATGATAAAAACAACCATGGATTCGGGTAATTTAACCAATATTGAGTTAAGAACACTTACCCCGTTGTTTCCTCTGAAAATCACCCAAAATCACCTCAAATTCGAGCTCCAAATCGTCAAAAACTGAAAATGGGACTAAGTCCCATTTTCAAAACTTAAACTCACTGCCCAGGCTTTTCTTCTTCGCGAACGCGGTCAGTGCCTCGCGTTCGCGAAGCACAAAATGCCTCTGCCTCAATGCCTTCTACGTGAATGCGTTCAACCCATCGCGAACGCGATGCTTTGTTCCCCCTTACTACGCGAACGCGACACCCCTTACGGGAATACGTAGACCAATTGCCTGGGGTTCTCAGCTGCTTCCTCTCTTCTTCGCGAACGCGTAACGCGTCCCGCGTTCGCGATGCACACCCAGTCCACTCTTTGTGAATGAGTGCTTCTCTTCGTGAACACGAGGAGCAAATATTTCCAGCCTCTCAGTCCCTCTTCACGAATGCAAGGCTCCACTCGTGAACGCGATGAAGGAAACCAGATGGTGCATCAGACAAATTCCAGCAGAGTTCCATGTCCAAAATCCAACCCGTTAACCATCCGAAACTCACCCGAGCCCCTTGGGACCTCAACCAAATATACCAACAAGTTCGAAAATATCATACGAACTTAGTCGAACCTTCAAATCACCTCAAACAATGCTAAAACCATGGATTACAACCCAATTCAAGCCTAATAAACTTTGAAATTTCTAATTTCAACAAACGACTCCGGAACCTATCAAATCACGTCCGATTGACCTCAAATGTTTCACACAAGTCATAAATGACATAATAGAGGTATTCCAATTTTCAGAATTGGATTTCGACCCCGATATCAAAAAGTCAACCCCCCGGTCAAACTTCTCAAAAATTAAACTTTCGGCATTTCAAGCCTAACTCCTCTAGGACTTCCAAATAATGTTTCGGACATACTCCTAAGCCCAAAATCACCATACAGAACTATTGGAATTATCAAAATTCAAATCCAAGGTCGTTTACACATAGGTCCATATCCGGACCACTTTTCTAACTTAAATTTTCAATTATGAGACTAAGTGTCTCATTTCACTCCAAGTTCCTTTCGGACCCGAACCAACTAACCCAATAAGTCATAAATCAATTGCGAGACATAAATTGAGCAGTAAATGGGGGGACGGGGTTATAATATTCAAAATGACCGACTGGGTCGTTACAGTGACACTGAGTCAGTTTATCAAGCTTGGGAAAGATTGAAAGCAATGTTAAGAAAATGCCCACACCATGATATTCTTGAACATATGCAATTGTACATTTTTTATCACAGGTTAAAACTAGTTACACCCCATGTTTTCGTACGCAAATGTACGTCGTAAGGTAATTGTTGTAAGCTCATAAATGAGATCATCCTTGAAAGTACATAAAGTAAGTTAATAATATTACCTTGTGGGTAACAAATATTTAAGTTCATGAATAACAAGTACCAAGATGATTGGAAAGCTTAGAAGCTAAACGAATTGAAGAAAATAAGTTTCGCCGAAAGTCGACAAGTTTGAAATATTATAACATGTACTTTAGGGGTGAGACTAGGGTGCTTAAAGTTATAAGGAGGTTTTTTTATGAGTTATTTTAGTCGTATGATGACTGTGTGTTATTTTTTGAAGTCAAGGGAGTTGTGGAACAAAAGTTGGCAAAGGTCATCACAAGTTGCATTCATAATTAGCTGAAGATTAGGTCAAATGTAGCTGCGCGTTTATCCCAATATACTTGGATTTAAGGGATTATATACATATAAAATTGCATATCTATGAGTCTAGTTTCTAACACATTAAATTACTTATCGAAGCGACATTGGACTAGAGAGATATTAGCATTTTTGCGAGACCGCGCAAGCAGCTCCCAATGGGACCCAATTTAGGCGGTGGCCGACTTACTTCACTTTAATAACGATTTGGACGCCTATATTTTTGCTCCTTTTCGACTCAAATTCATCTCCAAACTTCTCCTAAGCCTTTTAAATAGACACCATAAGGTTTTGAAGCGATTCCAACATCAAATGTTAGTTCTAGTGAAGAACAACACCTCTTTGAGATTGTGTTGTCACTGAGGATAGTAGTGTTATCTGTTTTGCTAAATTTTCAAGTGGTTGCTGCTGGTTTAGGTATGTATAATACTCTACTACATGTTCTTGAAGTTGTTTGTATGTTGGTTGCATTATTTGAGCAAGATACTATAAGAGAAGACTTGAAATAGTTTGAGAGGTTATTGTTCTTAATGGTCTGTTTTGGGAAGGTTGTTTTCATGAACTTTAAATGGTTGGAAACCTTGGTAAATGACTTGTTTATGCTGTTATGTTCATGAATATATTGTATACATGTCGAACTTGCTATTGGTATTGTGAATAAGAAGATAAAGGACAATATAACAATGGAATGTTGTCCTTGTTGTTGGATTGTTGGATTGTTCGAGTGTAGATTAGGTGATTAATAGGACGTTGTAAGTCCTCCTATTTTACTTGGTATCATGATTGACATATCTTTAAGTTAACTAATGTATGATAATGGGGTTGAAGGGAAAGAAAGGGATTCAATCCGAGCTTGCCGCTCGTCGTGATATGTTGATGACTTGTTAATGAAATATTTTGTACCCTATTGTTTATGTTGTTCTTATTGTCTTGCTCTGGTTGTTGTTATTGGTATATGGTATTGGAGGATACCCTTGTTACACGGGAGATGCTTCCCAAATTTACATAAACGAGCTACTAGTTAAAGTTGCAGACGTAGCCTTTACTCAGCACTGATTTTGAATCTCCTTATGCTATGGTAGATTGAGTTGAATTGTTTGAAAAATTGTTTGGAAGGTATTAAGGACTCAACGGATTTAAGGTATGTTAAGGCTATCCCTTCTTTCCTTCTGGCATGATCCATATGATAAAAACGAAACGAGCAAACGCGCAACGTTCATAAATAACTCTATTCATAGAAGTACTAGGTGTGCCTATGTTCTTGATTCCCCATGAGTCCTATTATTATATTGCCTACTCATGGGTCACAAAAATTACGTATGTTGATAAAGTTTATGCGAAGGCATATTGATCTAATGACATCTCGAGAGATCTTATTAACTTACTTTTTATGCATTGCATTCATTTATATATGTACATTGACTCATGTCCAGATGGCATTATATACGCGTATATTATATGTATATGGGGTATGGGAAAAGGTTATTGTATTATATACACACCACCACCTGATCAGCTGGTATATGTTGATGATTTCGCCCACAGAGGCCGAGATAATATGATGGGATGCCCTCAAAGGCTTGATGATATTATGTACGCATATAGCTATGCATGATATGATATTTATACGTATATCCATGACATTATAAATTTTGCATGATTCATAGAGCTATTCAGACTTACAGGTTGAGTTCTATACTCCATGTTTCTTTCATGTCTTTTATATACTACTTTTATGCCTTACATACTCAGTACTTTATTTGTATTGAAGTCCCTTTTGCTTGGGGACACTGCGTTTCATGCATGCAGGTCCCGATAGACAAGTTCAAAGTCCCCCTAGTAGGCTATCAGCTCAGCGGAAGGTGTTTGTGCACTCCAATTTCTCTAGAGTTGCCTATTTGGCCAGTATGCTTTGGACATGTATAGATTGGTATGGCGGGGCCCTATCCCGGCCTTTATGATGTTTATGTAATCTTAGAGACTTGTAGACATACGTCATGTATATGGATGATTATATGGCCTTGTTGGCCTATGTTTTAAGTGACAAATGTTCATTTGGATCCTACAGGCTCGTATGTCACATGTATAAGTTTGTATATCACGTTGGGTCATCCTATGTCGAGTATTCCCTTATGTTTTATTATTTTGATTATCTCGTGACGGCCATTCTGGCCCACTTACCCATGATGGTATAATAAGAAAGATAGGTTACGTTGGTACTCGGTTAAGATAGGCACTAGGTGCCCATCGCGGCCCTACGGTTTGGGTCGTGACAAACTTGGTATCGAGCCGTTCTGTCCTAGGGAGTCTACAAGTCGTATCTAGTAGAGTCTTATTTATGGGTTTGTTGTTCATCACAGTTATAAGTTGGAGGCTACAGGGCATTTAGGATTGTCACTCTTTCTTCTTACTTTAGATCGTGTGGTAGAGCTCAATTATAAGAATTCAAACTCCTAAATTATATTTTATTCGTAATACAACGATACCTACATCTAGAAATATAGTTGGTAAGATATTGAATATGGCTGTGGAATAGTTGAGTCAGAGGAACTTGATTTTGCATCATGCTTATGATGAGTAAATGTGAGGTCTTCGGCAGAGCATGCGTATACTAAGACGTGTAAGATTCTTGATAAGGAACCCTAAGGCATGAATATATATATCCACCCATATGGTTTAAAGCAACAAGTGAATTAGAAGGTTGATACAAGTTTCAACAAGTAAAAGAAGCAAGGTGAAGAACGACACGAGGTACCTAGTTAGTGAAGATTATTAGGATTTACAATTCAGGCAGAGAAATATAAGCATTCTGAGTAACTTTCAACAGTAACAGAGATATATACAATTGACCACACCCATCTCAGTTATGCCCTATGGGAGCTAACAGATATATATTAAGAGAAGAATGGGATATCAGGATCCAGCTGGGGTTAGAGTAATCCAAAATGGTGGTGTAACGACCCGACCAGTCATTTTGAGCTCTAGCACGCCGATCAGTGGTTTGAGGCCATAAGTAGCTTCACTTCAGGAATTATGACTTGTACGTGTGGTCAGATTTGAATTTCGGGAAGTTCGGAGTTGATTTGGAAAGAAAATTTTAATTTTGGAAGCTTTAAGTTGGAAGAATTGACTAAGGTTTGACTTTTGAGTAAATAACATTGAAATTGAGATTTTAAGGTTTCAAAAGATTCGTACGATGATTTCAGACTTGGAGGTATGTCCAGGTTGTGTATCGGGTGGCCTTGGAGCATTTCGGCGCTTATTGTGGAAGTTGGCATTTTGAAGGTTTTAGAATTTCCTAAGTTTGGTTTGAGGTGGACTTTCGTATTATCGATGTCCATTTAGGATTTTGAGCCTTGGAATAGGTTTGTGTCGTGATTTGTGACTTGTACGTAAAGTTTGGAAGTTTGAAAGTTGAAAGAAAGATTTTTATCGCCGATTCATGATTTTGATATTATTTGTGGCGATTCGATCCTTTGGATAAGTTTGTATAAGGTATTGAGACTTGTTGGTATGATTGGATGGGGGCCGCGGGTGCGAATCAAATTGAAAACGGATCGAGTTTGTTCTTGGGAGAAGTGCTGAGGCAGCTGGGATCTGGTGCAATCGCACTTACGTGGAAAGAGATGTAGGTTCGACCCCACAGGTGCGCTGTTGTATTTGCATAAGTGATATTTGGACAAAGCTTTGATGGCCGTAGATGCGAGGATATTTCCACATCTACAAGCCCGCAGATGCGAAGAATGCTCCGCAGAAGCGAAAAGCGAGCTAGGCAGCTGGGGTCACAGACGCGAAAAGTCTCCGCATGTGCGAGAGCGCAGGAGCATGAGGTAGACTACAGAAGCGGTCGCGCATGAGCGGAATTTGGTTCGTAGAAGCGGATTTTCCTGGATTGGAGGGAACCGCACCTGTGATGGATTTTTCCGCAGGTGTGCCTAGTGGTCCGCACGTGCGAAAGTCGCTGGGCAGTGGTGCTTTTAAATCAAGACTTAGCTCTCATTTCTCTCATTTTTACTTGGGTTGACCGAAGCTGAGGAGCTATTTTAGGGGTTTTTCATCGAGCTACACGAGGTAAGTGATTCCTACCTATTACAAGTTAAGTACTAGGATTATATATTGATTGTTACATGGATATTTATGGAAATTCATGGAAATTGTGGGATTTAAAGAGAAAACCTAATAATTGGTATTTTTGAATTTTTACAATGAAATTAGACATGGAATTTGGAATAAATCATATATTTGAGTTCGTACTGGTATAAGTAAAGTTTATCTTCAAATGTTTTCAGAATTCGGGCACGTGGGCCCGAGGGTTGACTTTATTGACTTTTAGAGCGGAGTTTGAAATTGTTATAAATTGATTAATTATAAGAATTGGAGTATATTGTTATTGAATTGCACATTGTTTGACTAGTTTGGCTTGAATTTAAGAGTTAGAGAGGCGTTGGAGCCGTATATGGAACTTCGGAGCGAGGTAAGTCTCCTATCTGACCTTGTGAGGGGGAAACTACCCCTAGGTGATGTAATTTTTATGTGCTGCTAGTTGTGGGTGCTACGTACGCACGAGGTGACGAGAGTCCGAACGTACCTAAAGCATGTTTAAGTCCGGGTAGACTTAAGACTCTATCATGAAATATTCGAATTATTTGAACTTATTCTGTTGGCTTAATTAATTGAATTTATAATTGAAGTTAATTTAGACATGCATATTTATATTAGGCCTAGCCTTACTACTTTGAGTTGTTGGCAAGTTGTTTGAGAAACGGTAAAGGTTATATTCACTCTGTGCTAATGTACTGAATTGTAATCACGTGTCTCGTATTCGATGATTTCCTTCCTTTCTTGTGGAGCGGGCCGAACGCCTCGGCAGTATAATAGATGCATCTATGGTTCATGACGCTCGACCCTTGGCAGTGTACACATTGTTCTGGATCGGGTCGTACAACCTCGTCATAATCGTACGTTATGTCGCTAGTAGTCAGAATATTCACGAGACTATCCTTCCTCTAATGTCTGATACTTCATATAGTATTTTCCTATCCGTTTGATACTGGCACGTGACATATCTGAGCAGTTGAGATAAAATATGAGACTCAGAGATTTATATCTCTAAAAGAAATTTTTAGAAGATTATGTGATTTACGGTTTTACCCCATTATTATTGTTGTGTTTTACACCTGCTTATGATTTACCATATTGCTTTCTAAGTATCGATGTCGACCCCTCGTCACTACTTCTCCGGGGTTTGGCTAGATACTTACTGGGTACGCGTTGATTTATGTACTCATGCTGCACTTCTGCACTAAATGTGCAGGATCCGACGGGTTCATTTGGTGGTCACCTTGGCACGTAGGCACAATTTTTGAGGAGACTTTATGGTGAGCTGCACTCCAGGCTACGCATCGCAGTCCACAGAGTCTTCACCATACTATTACTTTATTCTGTCTTATTTACATTCCAAATAGATGTTGTATTATTTATTGTACTCCCTAGTAAATGCTCATGCACTTGTGACACCGAATTTTGGGATATGCTAGTGATGCTTACAGATTTATATATTATTATGGCCTTTCATTTCTTTTATAAACTACTAATTATGTACGTTTCACTGGATTTAAAAGTGTAAATTTCCTTCCTTAATAAAATTATGATTTTGAAAATAATAAATATGAATAATTAAGTGTTGGCTAGCCTAACGATGACGTTGGGCGCCATCACGGCCTATTGTGGACTTTGGGTCATGACAACTTAGTATCATAGCTCTAGGTTCACTTGAGTCTCACGAGTTATGAGCTAGCCTAGTAGAGTCTTGCGGATCGGTACAAAAACATTTGTACTTATCTTTGAGATGCTACAGGGCTGGTAGGATCACTTCTCTTCTTGATTCCTCATCGTGCGATATGATTCCTTTGAGGCTTATCCATTTATTTCCTTCCTACTTAATCTTATGTGACATGAAGCGTTTGTTATCAATTGGGCATCGGGGAGTTGTAGTGGTACTACAGACGTGGTGTGGGATGTTTTTTCCTGCGTATTTAGGCATGCTATTATCGTCGCCTTGCGGAAGGATGTTTTGTCGTTTCAGCTCAGTATGTGTATTTCCTATGGTTTTGAGGCTATAAACATATTGCTATGATGTTCATGAGTTGTTATCACATAGTGTTGGTGTAATGGTAGGGTGCTTGTCTATGCGTTGAGGCAGTGAATGACTCACAAGGAGGATCTCTCAGTGTGTGGTTTAGAGGTTCAACATTTAATTCCAGCGGAGGAAAGGCAATCGGACTATGGATGTTCAGGCTTTGGTTGATGGAGTAAAAAGACTTGATATTTTAGAGCGATGTTGTCGTTGTCCTTTTTTGAACACATTAAGGCTCGCCGGTGTTATGGTCTTCTTTGATTTGCCTTCGGGGTAGGGTGTTGTGAAATGGTGCCAGAGAAGCGGTTCTCAGAGATGGCAGTGTGTAGCGGTTTCAGAATCGAATCGGTGTTTCTAATGTTGATGGATCGAGAAAGATGATCTTCGAGGAGGCTTAGAGTTGGTAGCAATTTATTAGTTCAGGTGCTACATAGATGGATTTTGATTTGACGTAGCATTTGGGTAGTGAAGGATGTGGAAGGACATGGTGGGAGGTGTCTCGTGGTTGTTGAATTGCTAGCAGGTCAAGTATGAAAAGCAGAGGTCGAGAAGTTGCTTAAAGAAGATGGTTTAACCAAAGTGGGAGTGGCAGAGTAGCATATAAATTCTATGGTAGGATAGCCACATGCCTTGAGAAAAGTTTAGAGCGATTTGGGAATCATGGTGGACAATTAATAAGTCCATAAATGCAATTTGGGACGGTGGCTCCTGCACGAAGGAAGGATTAATATAACAGAAAAGAGTATACTTGGAATGAAGAGGGGTGTAAAAGCTTGATTATCATTATGCGATGCGACGTGACTTCGAGTTTGGAATGTATTGTCAGACTTTCAGTTGATGTCAATGGGAAATGAACAGACTTTTACCGCTGGTGGACGAGCATGGGCTCATGAGGGGTCTGCTGAATTCATGGTAGTTGTAACCTAGGCAATGTCCTTGGACGATGCCGAAATGGAATCCCACAAGTGGGTTATCTCCTATGAGCGGGTTAGCGGTTGTGTGATTTTGATGAAGTTTATATGAAGATTTCTACTTACTACCCGACAGATGGTCGAATATGCGATTGTGGATGATAATTCGGAATGTTCATGAAAAGTTTAACCAGAGACTACAAGAAATTTGGCGGGTTGATGGTGCGAGATCATGGTAATTGAGAAGGAGGAATCTTTGTGGGTTCTACATTATGTGATAGTACCTTAAAGCTATGTGGGGAAGCCCACCATCTACGATTGGATTGTGTGGTTGTCTACTTGTGCGATTTCTAGTTATCGGTGCATTAGTGGATCATTTATGACTAAGAAATGAAAACATCAGGGGTAATTGTAGCAAAGAACTTAATGAATGTGTGTGTGTAGGTTTTAGGAAGACTCAGAGTTTATGCTTCTTGTGGATGTGATTCATCCGGTTTCTTCTTTGGGAGTGTTCATGTGCTAACAGAGCGTTGGAGTTTAATTATATTTGGTACCATGCAGAGTGGGTGACCCTCAACAACGGTCTTAGTGGGTTCAAGAATTTAAGGTGCAGCATCTAAGGATTTTGGGGTTCGTTATGTGACTGAAGACCGGGATTTTGTAGCAGAATATGAGGAATACTTGGGGAAATTTCTATATTATCATCGGATATGTAGGGAAATATTGGAGAAATGGGAGAAAGTACTTCAGATTCGTAGAAGAACTTTCAGAACGGGTGTATTAGTTGGAAATGCTATTGTGCGCATAAGGATGGTATGAGATGGTTCATGGGTATTGAGACGATGTGGTCTTATGATTCGGGTCACTCGGGATGAGTGCTGATCGAGTTCGTTATGTTTTTGAATGGAGCTATTATTATTTCTAAGGTAAGTCAAGAGTAAATTGGAAGGAGTTGTGTCTGTTAGTAATGGTTTCAATCAGCGTGATTATGGCAATGATCAGTCCTTCAGTATGTCAAGGGATACAACTGATTCGTGGCAATACGTACAGGCTTGACAACCACCATAATTTGATTGACTTGGAGGTATTTGATTATAATGGCATGTTATGTGAAGATGGATCCCGGAAGAGTTATGGCGGTTTAGACCATGACTTGAGGTTTGTATTTTCTACGGCCGCGGGAATTCAGTTGTGTGTTGCAACGGTTCTTCTAAAATAAGTTATGAAAGGTTTCTAGCCAGTGAAGTGTTTATTCTACTGATGGTTCATGTGTTATGATAAATTCTTGTACTCTCGCATAGCGGCGTGATAGGTGCAATGAGTGTCATAGAAATTGGAAGTTGAGGATCAAGGTTGCGGCCTGGTGTTGATAAGAAAGTCACGAGCTAGGATGAGGCGGGAAGAATTTAGATGTTTAGAGTAAGCTGAAATTATCCTAGTGTCGCCTGGGAATGGTGTTCTGTGGAAGGAGCATTGTGTATTGATTTGCGGATTCTTGAATTGCTTTATAGAATTAGTATGGTTGGTGGTATGGAGGTGCAAACTTTGCTAACTGGTGCAGAAGGTCTTGGGAGCGTACCTCACGGTGGAATTGTATAAGCATGGCATGTTAGTCACTTGATGGTTATAATTGGAACCAAGTATGGAGATTCTGGTACTAGCACTAATGTGATAGTTAATTCCTGAGAGTTGTTCTATTCCTTGGGTTGTGGACTGTGTGAGTTTGTTCCCGATTTGACGACTATTCTTATGTGTCATGGATAGGGTTCTTGTGGATCCTTGAAAGGTTATTAGCCCAGTATAGTATGATCAAAATCTGCTTGAGGTCAGTTGATGGGTCTAATGTGAATGTGTTCTCTACATCAGATCGAATGTGTTCATTCAGCATAACATTGCTTATGGAAGAGTCTTCGAGCGTTGGATGTTATTTCCGTTGTCAGCTATTCCATGTAATACTCTATTGTGCTCTTTGGGTCGTGAGATGACATGATTATTCATACATGTGTTATGACCCCGTGTGGCTTACGGTGTTATATGATCAAGATGGCTCTCGAGATGCAGGTCATTTATTGCACCTTAGTCATGCTTGGGTTTTGTAGCGTATGGCGCTATCCGTCTCCCAGGGTTGTATTATGAACTTTGCATGCTAGTGGTCGATATTTGGGAATTTCGTAGGTATAAGCATTATGGCTTGATGGGCATTTTCTTTATTTATTGTTATGTGTAGATCGGGTGGCACGGCTCCACGGGTATGTTGTTTGGATCGGGTTGCACGTCGCAACAGTGCCATGTTTGGATCCGGTTGCGCGTCGCAATGGTATCATGTATGGATCGGGTTTCATGCCGCAACAGTGAGATGATGAGTATGGCTCCATATACTTATTTCTGTGTATTTTGTTTCTCATTCTCTGAGAAGGGTTCATAGCATCTTTTCGATCATTTTATTCGTTACGCGGGCTGGGTAGTTCTTTTCCAGAGTCCAGTCTTCCTTATGTGCCATATTTGAGTTGTAGCTTGTTGGCACATAGATGGTGTCATGAGAGATTTTAGTCAATGTATGAGGTGACATATTATCCGAGCAGCTTGTACTGGGTGAGATGATATTATTGGACCTGAGATCGGTGCGATCAGATTTAAGTAGGGTATATTAAAGAGAAAATACTGTTATTCAGTTCCGAACGAGGTAATGGTTCTTGTCAGGAGGAGAGACTCCATGATTTATTGACTCGGCATGCGATAATGAGTTTCTACATATCTCTTTCATCGTGGTGGTATTGCAAGAGTTGGAACAAGGCTTATATGTGTTATGAGGTGTATTGCGGGCATCAGATTCATGAAATTGCAGCTATTGTGGTCGGAGGATGTTATTATGGCCAGACGACTTATGAGGTGCATGGTGTGATTTCATCATAGGTGCATGATCAGGTTTTGGTACAGTTTGCAGGGATTTATACAGTGTTCGTATGTCAGAATCAGGCCTCGTAGAGAATTTTAGATGTTAGAATGTGGTTCCAAGGCTTGTGGACTAAGGTATGCAGGAAGGATTTTCAGTCTGGCTCAAGCAAGTGTGTTCATATGGATTGTGGTGGCAGGTGTAGGTGCACGAGGTGTTAAACAATGATTTTGGACAACTCCGGAACGGTTCTTGGCACGTTCGTGGACAAACGTATGTTTAAGTGGGGAGGAATGTAAAGACCCGACCGGTCGTTTAGAGATCTAGCTGGTCGATCAGTGGTTTGAGGCCTTGAGTAGCTTCACTTCAGGTATTATGACTTGTACGTGTGGTCGGAATTGAATTTCGGGAAGTTCAGAGTTGATTTGGAACGAAAAGTCTAATTTCGGAAACTTTAAGTTGGAAGAAATGACTAAGGTTTGACTTTTGAGTAAACGACTTCGAAATTGGGATTTGAAGGTTCCAATAGGTTCGTACGATGATTTCGGACTTGGGCGTATGTTCAGGATGAGTATTGGGTGGCCCGGGAGCATTTCAACGCTTATTGTGGAAGTTGGCATTTTGAAGGTTTAGAATTTCCTAATTTTGGTTTTGAGGTGGACTGTGGTGTTAACGATGTACGGCACAACCTTGTAATAGGTTTGTGTTGTGATTTGTGACTTGTGACTTGTACGTAAAGTTTGTCGTCATTCCGGAATATTTTGATATGATTCGGACGTCTTCGTCGATGTTTGGAACATTGAAAGTTGAAATAAAGATATCTATTGTCGATTCATGATTTTGATGTTATTTGTAGCATCTCGAGCCTTTGGATAAGTTTGTATAAGGTATTGGTACTTGTTGGTGTGATTGGACGGGGTCCCCGGGTGCGAATCAGATTGAAAATGGATCGCGTTTGGGATGGGAGAAGTGCTGAGGCAGTTGGGATCTGGTGCAATCGTACCTGCATGGAAATGGCCGCAGGTTAGAGCCCGCAGGTGCGGCGTTGTGGTCATATAAGAGATATTTGGATTGAGCTAGGATGGCCGCAGATGTGAAGAATGCTCCGCAGAAGCGAAAAGTGGACTGTGCAGCTGGGTTCGCAGAAGCGGAAGGTCTCCGTATCTGTGAGAGCGCAGGAGCCTGAGGTGGACCGCAGAAGCGAAATTTGGTCCGTAGAAGCGAATTTGCCTCGCTTGGAGAGAACTGCACGTGCGATGGATTATTCCGCAGGTACGGCTAGTGGTTCGCTGGTGGGAAAGTCGCTGGGCAGTGGTGCTTTTAAATCGAGACTTAACTCTCATTTCTCTCATTTGCTTTTGGGTTGGCCGAAGTTGAGGAGCTATTTTGAGGGGTTTTTCATCGAGCAACACGAGGTAAGTGATTCCCACCTATTACAAGTTAAATACTTGGATTGTAAACGAATTTTACATGGAAATTTATGGAAATTCAGGGAAATTGTGGGATTTTAAGAGAAAACCTGGAATTTGTTTTTATTTTGAATTTTACCATGAAATTAGACATAGAATTTGGAATAAATCATATATTTGAGTTCGTAATGCTATGGGTAAAGTTTATCTTCAAAAAGTTTTGGAATCTGGGCACGTGGGCCCGAGGGTTGACTTTAATGACTTTTAGAGCGGAGTTGGAAATTATTATAAATTGATTAATTATAAGCATTGGAGTATATTTTGATTGCATTGCACATTGTTTGACTAGTTTCGGATCGTTTGGCTTGAAATGAAGAGTTAGAGAGGCGTTGGAGCCGGTTATGGAACTTCGGAGCGAGGTAAGTCTCCTGTCTAACCTTGTGAGGGGGAAACGACCCCTAGGTGATGTAATTATTGTATGCTGCTAGTTGCGGGTGCTACATACGTACGAGGTGACGAGAGTCCGTGTATAGCTAAAGAATGTTTATATCCGGGTAGACTTAATTAATTGAATTTATAATTGAAGTTGATTTAGACATGCATATTTATATTAGGTCGAGTCTTACCACCTTGAGTTGTTGGCAAGTTATTTGAGAAACGGTAAAGGTTATATTCACTTTCTGCTCATGTACTGAATTGTAAGCACGTGTCTCGTAATTCGATGATTTCCTTCCTTTCTTGTGGAGCGGGCCGAACACCTCAGCAGTATAATAGATGCATCTATGGTTCATGCCGCTCGACCCTCGGCAATGCACACATTATTCTAGATCGGGTTGTTCGACGTCGGTATAATCGTGCGTTATGTCGTTAGTAGTCAGAATATTCACGAGACTATCCTTCCACTGATGTCTGACACTTCATATAGTATTTCCCTATCCGTTTGATACTGGCACGTGACATATCTGAGCAGTTGAGATAAAATATGAGACTCAGAGATTTATATCTTTAAAAGAAATGTTTAGAAGATTATGTGATTTTCGGTTTTACCCCATTATTATTGTTGTGCTTTACACCTGCTTATGATTTACCATATTGCTTTATTTGACCTTTAGTAAGTGTCGATGTCGAGCCCTCGTCACTACTTCTCCGGGGTTAGGCTAGATACTTACTTGGTACGCGTTGATTTACGTACTCGTGCTGCACTTCTACACTAAATGTGCAAGATCCGAAGGTTCATTTGGTGGTCACCTTGGTGCGTAGGCGCAACTGTTGAGGAGATTTATGGTGAGCTGCACTCCAGGCTACGCATCGCAGCCCATAGAGTCTTCATTATACTATTACTTTATTCTGTCTTATTTACATTCTAGACAGATATTGTATTATTTATTATACTCCCTGGTAAATGCGCATGCACTCGTGACTCCGAGTTTTGGGATATGCTAGTGATGCTTACAGATTTATATATTATTATTGCCTTTCATTTCTTTTATAAACTACTAATTATGTACGCTTCCATGGATTTAAAAGTGTAAATTTCCTTCCTTAATAAAATTTATGATTTTAAAAATAATAAAGATGAATAATTAAGTGTTAGCTAGCCTAATGGCGACGTTGGGCGCCATCATGGCCTATAGTGGATTTTGGGTCGTGTCAGGTGGATGGATTGTTATCATTAGCTAACATTTCCAAAGGTTAGTGCAGGCGTGGTAATAAATCCCTTGTGAGACCCCCAGATGGTGCAATCTTGAATAGTACAGTCAGATATGAATACTAGAATGTTTAGAAATTTCAGAAGATAGGCAGTGGTATCCTAGAAGGGATATTTACCTTAGTATGACTCTCGCTCCTTGAAAAAAAGAAAGAGAGAGAAGGTTAGGCGTCCCGAAGAGGCAGTGAGATGTATCAAGGGGAGATAAAAGTGAAAGAACGTTTTGTTGAAGATTTCATAATAAAGGGATAGACAGAAATATTAGCCGGAAAATAAGAAGAGAGTAAATGAAGCCTTCTGAGTAAGATGTGATAATTGGGTGATAACGGTAAATCAAAATATGACATATTGACAAAGTCTATAGTCAAGTAAAGGAAAAGACAAGAGGTGACAAGCCTTGAGAAATTAAAACTGTATAATCCATAAAGTCATACCCTCATTTCATGAAATGAGTTGGTGACTCGTACGTGATTACCGAAAGGAAAACTTAGATCCCCGGAGTAATAGAAATTAGTGTAGTCTAGTGAACAAGATAAATTGAACATGAATTAGGGACCGAAGGATTTGATAATAATCGACATCGTGAGAATTTCAGAGATCGTGTTCTGACAATAATAAAATGAACAACAAAAGAATAACCTTTAAAGGTCATTCAGGAAGACGCTTCCCGAAAGCAAGCACTGTGAGCAGAGTTAAGCTTAAGGGACTAAGTGTGCCAGTTACACTAGGTGTCACCTTCGTGCGTAAGAAATTTAGTTATCCCTGGTATAGAAGGGTTACCGCAAGTCGAGTAAGAGTTCGTGAAGATGTGAATAGATGCCTAATATAAGAGTCAGAGTTATGTGGTTCATGTAACTATGGTATTAATAGTAAAGGAAAAATGTGGTAGAAAGGCGAAAGGAATTAGATTTCATTTATTCAGATCCTATAGATATGATACGACTACAGAACATTATGCAAGCACGACGCCGAGGAGAGGCAGTAAGCATTCCCGCACCAGATGTTATTGATAAATAAGTGAGAATAAACACTTGATACATAAGGAGAAAGTGCGAGAGGTAAGTAAAGAGAAAGGAAATAACCCAAGAGATATTAAGTGGAATATAGACATGAGAATGGACTAACGAGTAGTTAGTAGGTGCTTCAAGAAGAGCCTAGTTATTGCTAAACAAGAGGATACAGACAAATCAACAGATCGTGCAAGATAAATGTAGTGAACCCCAACATAGTGAATTCAGTCTCGCAGATATAATATCGTGATCCTTAAGAAATATTCAGATAGGAGTTGGGGTAGTTAAAGGTACCATATAAGTGTTACGGAAATAAAATAGAGTGCACTGGAATAATTATAGGCGAGTAAGAACATCAAACATTCCTTTGGGTATACCACGTAATAAGCTCGCATCTTTATAGGAGTCAGAGGATCTCCCCTAAGTACTACAACAAAAGACTAGCTGAGGAAATAAGGAAGAAGGCTTCAACCTAAGCATAGTAGCTTGAAGAAGAAATTGTCTTGTAACAACATTCTCACTACAACATTGTATGCACTCCATAAGAGAGTGGCACCTATCGTGACTAATGAAAGGGAAGTAAAATCAAAAGTAATATTCGAGATCATATGGGGTACATAGAATTCCAATATGTGTGGGCACTAAGATAAGCCAAGTATTCATGCAAAAAGTGGTAGAACGACCAGGAAAAGTAGTTGCTCACATTCAAAGACAACCGAGAATTCACGAAAGGAAATCTATGGTGCTAGCAAGTTAAAGAAATATTGCGAGTAGTATAAATAGATATGTGTAGGTCGCAAGCTAAAGTATCGTAGTGCGACAGGGTTTTAGGTATATAGGAGTAAGGATGAGAGAAGGTGAGTGAGAAGGTGACAAGAATAGGTAAGGCCTCGGGATTAAGACCATCAAAACAAGAGAGCTCATGGTTTCCGTAAGTTATAGAAAGCTCAGTATAGCCTGAATGAACTCGGAGGCATTTAAGACTAGGAACATGTAGAAGAGACGAAATGCTGCCCTAGTAGTAGAATAAAGGTGTAATTATGATAGATAAGTTGATGACGTTTAGGCCTTTGATTCAGTAATGATTAAAAGAAAAGGGATTTCATGAATTGCATAGGATTAGAATACCCCCATAAGATAAATCATGTTAGAATGCTATGAAATACGGTAATTGAAGTATAGTATTGTCCTTAAGTGAATCAAGCAAATAACTTTAGATGTTCCCCAATGAGACGTGAGCCCTAGTGACAATGTATTATGTAAGAGGTTTCAAGTTATCAGTGGTAGATTGTGGATCAACATTAAGGTGAATCACCAATGGATGGATAAAAGTTTCGAAGTATGAGAGGAGATTAAGATGTCATTCTTTAGATGAACAGTAATAAGGAAGCATTAAAGGAGTTAGATTTATACATATAGGATAAGCAGTGAGAGAGTAACCTGGAGTTGGTTAGCAGACCTTGGTAAACATAAACCGGAGTAAGTGTTATGGTATAGTATAACCTACCTAGATACAGTAAAGCCATAAGGATAGATAACCGAGGCTACGAAACAAGATATAGCAAAAGTCCTAAGTTCGACAAAGTACCGAGCAAAGCACTTCAGTACACATATAGATTCCAAGAGGGACAACTTGTTATAGTTCTGAATATGCTCACAAAGTGAGGCCTAGAGATTGGCTAAAATCTGGAGGAAAAAGGAGAGAACAGTCACTTAGGCGCACATACAAGGACAAAGTCGTACATGCTACATGAAAGAAGGTAGTAATAGTTACGACATTGGAAGAATTCTGACCATAGGTCGTGGTGTGAGAAAGAAGCCTAAAGGGGGGAATGCCATGGCCTTTGGATTTATTCACAGAACAGTTGCCTAAATGGCAAGTGCCAAAGGGGGGAATGATGTTGCACCCCATATTTTTGTACACAAAAGTACGTCGTAAGTCAACTGATGTAAGCTCGGAAATGAGATTATCCTTCAAAGTACATAAAGTAAGTTAATCGTGTTACCTTAGGGGTTAAAAATATTTAAGATCATGAATAAAAATTACCAATATGGTTGGAATGCTTAGAACTATCAACGAATTGAAGAAAATAAGTTTTGTAGAAAGTCGACAAGTTTGGAATGTTATAACTTGTACTCTAGGGGTGAGACTAGGGTTCTTAACATTATAAGGAGGTTATGTTATGAGTTAATTTAGTCGTATGACAGTCGTGTATTATATTTTGAAGTCAAGCGAGTTGTGGAGCAAAAGTTGGCAAAGGTCATCACAAGTTGCATTCATAATGTGCTGAAGATTAGGTCAAATGTAGCTGCGAGTTTCTCCCAATATACTTCGAATTAAGGGATTATTTACATATCAAATTGAATATCTATGAGTCTAGTTTCTGACATATTAAACCGTTTGTCAATACGATATTGGAGTAGAAAGATATTAGCGTTTTCGCGAGACCGCGCAACCAGCACCCAATGGGACCCACTTAGGCGGTGGTCGACCTACTTCACTTTAATAACGATTTGGACGCCTATATTTTTGCTACTGTTCGACTCAAATTCATCTCCAAACTTCTCCTAACCCACCTAAACACATACCATAAGGGTTTGAAGTGATTCCAAAGTGATTTCACCATATTTCAACATCAAAAGTTAGTTCTAGTGAAGAACAACACCTCTTTGAGGCTCTCACTGAGGATAGTTGTGGTCTGTGTTTTGCTAAATTTTCAAGTGGTTGCTGATGGTTTAGGTATGTATAATACTCTACTACATTTTCTTGAAGTTGTTTGTATGTTGGTTGCATTATTTGAGCAAGATACTACAAGAGAAGACTTGAAATAGTTTGAGATGTTATTGTTCTTAATGGACTGTTTTGGGAAGGTTGTTTCCATGAAATTTATATGGTTGGAAACCTTGTAAAATGACTTTTTTATGCTGTTATTTTCATGAATATATTGTCTACAAGTCAAACTTGCTATTGGTATTGTGAATAAGAAGATAAAGGATAATATAATAATGGAAAGTTATACTTTTTGTTGGATTGTCGGGTTGTTTGTGTGTGGATTAGGTGATTAATAGGAGGTTTTAAGTCCTCTTATTTCACTTGGTATCATGATTGACATATTTTTAAGTTAACTAATGTATGATAATAGAATTGAAGGGCGCTAAAGGGATTCAATCCGAGCTTGCCGCTCGTCGTGATATGTTGATGACTTGTTAATGAAATATTTTGTACCCTATTATTGATGTTGTTCTTATTGTATTGCTCTAGTTGTTGATATTGGTATATTGTATTGGAGGAGGCCCTTGTTATAGGAGGGATGCTGGCCAAATTAACATAAACGAGCTACTAGTTTAAGTTGCGGACTTAGCCTTTAATCAGCACAGACTGAGTTACATTGTTTGAAAAATTGTTTGGAAGGTATTAAGGACTCAAGGGATTTAAGGTATGTTGAGGATATCCCTTCTTTCCTTCTGGCATGAGCCATATGATAAAAACGAAACGAGCAAATGCGTAACTTTCATAAATAACTCTATTCATAGAAGTACTAGGTGTGACTATGCTCTTGATTCCCCATGTGTCCTATTATTTTATCATCTGCTCATGGGTCACAGAAATTACATATGTTGATAAAGTTTATCCGAAGGCATATTGAACTTATGACATCCCGAGAGCTCTTATTGACTTACTTCTTATGCATTGCATTCATTTATACATGTACATTGACCCATGACCAGATGGCGTTATATACGCGTATATTATATGTATATGGGGTATGGGGAAAGGTTACTGCATTATATACACACCACCACCTGATTAGTTGGTATACGTTGATGATTTTGCCCACAGATGCCGAGATAATATGATGGGATGCTCTCAGAGGCTTGATGATGTTATGTATGCATATACCTATGGATGATATGACATTTATACACATATCCATGACATTATAAATGTTTCATGATTCACAGAGCTATTCGGACTTACAGGTTGAGTTCTTTACTCTAATTTTCTTTTATGTCTTTTATATACTGCTTTCATGCCTTACATACTTGGTATTTTATTTGTACTGACGTCCCTTTTCCCTGGGGACATTGAGTTTCATGCCTGTAGGTCTTGATAGATAGGTTCACAGTCCCCTTAGTAGGCTATCAGCTCAGCGGAAGGTGTTGGTGCACTCCAATTGCTCTGGAGTTTCCTATTTGGTCAGTATGCTTTGGACATGTATAGATCGGTATGATGGAGCCCTATTCCGATCTTTCTGCCGTTTATGTACTCTTAGAGGCTTGTAGACATATGTCATGTATATGGATGATTGTATGGCTTTGTCGGCCTATATTTTGAGTATTCAAATGATCATTTCGATCCTATATGCCCGTATGTCACATGTATAAGTTTGTTTATCATGTTGGGTCATCCTATGTCAAGTATTTACGTATGTTTTATTCTGATTATCTCACAACAGCCCTTCTGTTCCATGTACCCATGATGGTATAATAAGAAACATAGGCTACGTTGGTACTCAGTTGAGTAAGACACCAGGTGCCCATCGCAGCCCTGCGGTTTGGGTCGTGACAAAACCCTATGTTGGAAATGTGATAGATTCAGCTGCAGGAGATGTTGTAATGGGAAAAACCACAGAGGAAGCATTGCAACAGTTGAATGAAATTTCTAATAACGCTATCCAATGGCCATTCGAGCGTGTAATCATTAAAAAGGTTGCTACGGTAAATCAGGTTGATGCTTTAAATACACTAACGCATCAGATTGTTTCTTTGGCACAAAAGTTTGAATCTTTTTAGGTGAATACACAACAATCAAACCAATTAGGAGCTTGTGACATGTGCGAAGAAAACCACCAGAATCATGAATGTCAAGCAATCAATCAAACGGATAAACAGATTAATGTCATCGGCTACAAGCCATATCCTTTTGGGAGTCCAATGGCACAGAAGCATCCAGGATTTCAGTGGAGTACCTAAATGGTGCAGAAAACTCTCAAAGGTACAATTGCATGAACCAAAATCCACAATAGGTCGTGATGGCACCCAACGTCGCCATTAGGCAAGCCAACGGTGAACTATCAGCTTAATTGTTTATTTTATTACTTTTGAAATCATGAATCTTATTAGATAATTAGAATAAAATCTGGCACTCATAGAAAGTTTTGTTTTTCTTTACCAAATTCCAAATATAAATAAATCATAAAGTGAAATGTTAATAATAACGTGGACTACAATAATGAACATCCACTAGGAACCCCCAAAACTCAGAGTCACAACTACATGAGCATCTACGAGAAATTACGATAACAATACAACATCTATCTAGAATACAAGATAGGCAGGATAGGCTAAATAATTATGATAGAGACTCAGTATGCTGCGGGTCGTAACCTGGAATGCAGCTCACCGTAAAGTTCCCTCAATAGCTATGCCCTTGCGCCCAAAAGACCACCAGAAATATGTATACCTGCACAATAAATGCAAAAGTATAGCATGAGTACGTAAATCAATGCGTACCCAGTAAGTATCTAGCCTAACCCCGGAGAAGTAGTGACGAGAGGTCGACATCGACACTTACTAGTGGTCCAATAAATAAAGTACAGTAGAAAGTAAACAGGTATGAGACATGATAAATAAATAGTGTAAACAAATATATGTACGTAGTACGGTCCTTGCCGTAAATTCGTTGTTCCATAATTTATGAGTTACATATTTACTTTGGGACTACGAGGCGATACCTCGGGAGATCCCCCTGTCTTGAATATTTACTTTGGGACTACGAGACGATACCTTAAGAGATCCCCCTATCTTGCAAATTTAATTTGCGACTACGAGGTGATACATCGGGAGATCCCCCTGTCTTGCATATNATGTTGTAATGGGAAAAACCACAGAGGAAGCATTGCAACAGTTGAATGAAATTTCTAATAACGCTATCCAATGGCCATTCGAGCGTGTAATCATTAAAAAGGTTGCTACGGTAAATCAGGTTGATGCTTTAAATACACTAACGCATCAGATTGTTTCTTTGGCACAAAAGTTTGAATCTTTTTAGGTGAATACACAACAATCAAACCAATTAGGAGCTTGTGACATGTGCGAAGAAAACCACCAGAATCATGAATGTCAAGCAATCAATCAAACGGATAAACAGATTAATGTCATCGGCTACAAGCCATATCCTTTTGGGAGTCCAATGGCACAGAAGCATCCAGGATTTCAGTGGAGTACCTAAATGGTGCAGAAAACTCTCAAAGGTACAATTGCATGAACCAAAATCCACAATAGGTCGTGATGGCACCCAACGTCGCCATTAGGCAAGCCAACGGTGAACTATCAGCTTAATTGTTTATTTTATTACTTTTGAAATCATGAATCTTATTAGATAATTAGAATAAAATCTGGCACTCATAGAAAGTTTTGTTTTTCTTTACCAAATTCCAAATATAAATAAATCATAAAGTGAAATGTTAATAATAACGTGGACTACAATAATGAACATCCACTAGGAACCCCCAAAACTCAGAGTCACAACTACATGAGCATCTACGAGAAATTACGATAACAATACAACATCTATCTAGAATACAAGATAGGCAGGATAGGCTAAATAATTATGATAGAGACTCAGTATGCTGCGGGTCGTAACCTGGAATGCAGCTCACCGTAAAGTTCCCTCAATAGCTATGCCCTTGCGCCCAAAAGACCACCAGAAATATGTATACCTGCACAATAAATGCAAAAGTATAGCATGAGTACGTAAATCAATGCGTACCCAGTAAGTATCTAGCCTAACCCCGGAGAAGTAGTGACGAGAGGTCGACATCGACACTTACTAGTGGTCCAATAAATAAAGTACAGTAGAAAGTAAACAGGTATGAGACATGATAAATAAATAGTGTAAACAAATATATGTACGTAGTACGGTCCTTGCCGTAAATTCGTTGTTCCATAATTTATGAGTTACATATTTACTTTGGGACTACGAGGCGATACCTCGGGAGATCCCCCTGTCTTGAATATTTACTTTGGGACTACGAGGCGATACCTCGGGAGATCCCCCTGTCTTGAATATTTACTTTGGGACTACGAGGCGATACCTTAAGAGATCCCCCTATCTTGCAAATTTAATTTGCGACTACGAGGTGATACATCGGGAGATCCCCCTGTCTTGCATATTTATTTTGGAACTACGAGTCGGTACCTCGGGAGATCCCACTGTCTTGCATATTTACTTAGGGCCTACGAGGCGGTACCTCGAGAGATCCCCTTGTCTTGCATATTTACTTAGGGCCTACGAGGCGGTACCTCGAGAGATCCCCTTGTCTTGCATATTTACTTTGGGACTACGAGGCAGTACCTCGGGAGATCCCCTTGTTGAGCATTTACTTTTAGGTTACAAGGCGATACCTTGATCTGTTGTTTACCTATATTTGCTGTGATATTATGTTCTGAAACTTCTCGTTGTTTAAATTCTTAGTCATTTTAAAATACTATTATATCTTCTGCCTTGCTTATCTTTTTAACCGGTAGGGCCCTGACTTGACCTCGCCACTACTCTACTGAGATTAGTCTTGGCACTTACTGGTACCATTGTGGGGTACTGATACTACACTTCTACACATCTTTTTGTGCAGATCCAGGTTCTTCCTACCAGACCAGATACCAGTGAGTTGGACCGCACGTGGAGACTTCAAGGTATATCTACCAGCATCCGCAGACCTCGGAGTCCCCCTCTATCCTTAGTATGTTGTTTTACCTTATTCTCTTTAGACTTGATGTACAGAGACACTTAGTATTTCCTCTTAGAAGCTTGTGACTTATTTCTACCGGATTTTGGGAGTTGTAATCATTTAAATCGCAGTTTATATTTATATATCATGTATTGAGATTTGAGTTCATATTGTTATTCAGTTATTCCGCAAATTGTTATGTTTACCTAGTCTTAGAGACTAGGTGCCATCACGATATCCTACAGAGGAAAAATGGGGTCGTGACACGAACGGCCCGATCCCGTAAGAGTGTGATACATATATCCTACCGAGGCGAACGACCCGATCCCATAAGAGTGTGTTACATGATACTGCCGAGGCGAAAGGCCCGATCCCATTAGAATAAGAAGCTTTAACGGGTCCTTGACCCCATTCACGAAGAAATTGGTCAGGGGAGCACAATTTTCACGGCTAATCAAGTAGCTCTTCAAATATCTAAATAACGAGTACGATACTTTACCCGAGTCTTAGCTCATGATAAAGGTAAATTAAAGCATTTAAACAGTTAAGAAGGACTCAAATAGTACAATTTAAGCATGATGTGAGTTTAAGTCTACCCGGACATAATCAGGAATCCTAGCATACACACGGACACTCGTCACCTCATACGTGCGTAGATCCTACAACATGTAGCACACAAGAATATAACACCTACGGGGGTAATTTTCCCCTAACAAGGCTAGATATGAGACTTACCTTGCTCCAAAGTTTTATAACCGGCTCCAACGCCTCTCTAACACCTCAAACTGATACCCATCGATCCGAAACTCAAGATAGATGATGAAGTTGGCTCCTCCAAATCGTCCCAAAAATCGACCAAGAAAGAGAGGAATGAGTGAAATGAGCAAATATCCCGATTGAGCAACATATATTCTACCCAGGCGTCTTTGCACTTGTGCGCACCCCAGCCGCACCTGCGGCTCCGCTTCTATGGAAAAATGTCCGCTCCTGCGAAAGTCACTTAGGCCCCCAACCAGCCGCACATGCGGCCTAAAGACCGCATCTGCGAGGTCGCTTCTGCGGCCCTCCCCTCACTTCTGCTCTTCTGTGCCTGCGTGATTCCATCCTCTTCTACAAAGTTAGCCACGCCTGTTCAACTCCGCATCTGCGGAGCCTCGTTGCATCTCGCAGATGCAGAAATCCTCCTCGCACTTGTGACCACTGCCCAGCTCACCCAAAACCGCTTTTGCGACCCTTTGGCCGCTTTTGTGGTCTCGCACTTGTGGCCAAAAACCGCGCAGGTGCGATCACACCAGAATCCTTAAGCTTCAGCGATTCCTTAAGTCTAAAACTCAACCCGATTCCAATCTGATTCGCACCCAAGGTTTCCCGGGACACAATCCAACCATACCAATGCATCTTAAAATATGATACGAACCTAGTCAAAGCCTCAAATCACGCCAAACAACATTGAAACTACGTATCGATGATCGAAACATTTCTTTAAACTTCTAAACATTCAAACTTCGACGAACGCGTTCGAATTATATTTAAACCCTCCGGAATGACGCCAAACTTTACGGACATCGATAACACCAAAGTCCACTTCAAACCAAACTTAGGAAATCCAAAAATCGTCAAAATACTAACTTCCAATATTAAGTGCCGAAATGATCCTGGACCACCCGATACTCAACCCGAATACATTCCTAAGTCCAAAATCGTCATACAAACCTATTGGAACCTTCAAATCCTGATTCTGAGGTCGATTACTCAAAAGTGAAATCTTAGTCAACTCTTCCAACTTAAAGCTTCCAAATTGAGAATTTTTCGTCCGAAAAAATTTCGAATTTCCCGAAATTCAATACCGACCACACATACAAGTCAAAAAATATGAATTAAAGCTACTCATGACCTCAAAATACCGAACGATGCACTGGAGAGCAAACCGACCGGTCGGGTGGTTACATAAAAGGTCCGTCGGGATACCAAAATCAAAATCGTGGGCAACCAAATTACAGACCTTATTAGCAAGTAGGGCTATATCAACAAGCAGGGTCATACCAGCAGCGGCCCCAACAAGCTCATCAAAGTCTTGATGACCTTTTGTACAAGTATATTAAAGTCACTGATGAAAAAAAGGAAAGCCAAACATTCAGCCCTCAAACATATGGAAGTTCAATTAAGCCAACTGGCAACTCTTGTGTCAGAAAAGATTCCAGGTCCTTTACCAAGAGACATAGAGAAAAACTCAAAAGAACACCTTAAGGTCATCACTTTACGGTCAGGTAAGAATCTTGATGAGCCACAGGCAGATATACAAGAAGAAAATTTATCAGAACCACAGGTAGACAAGGGTAAAAATGTTAAAAAAAACATCTGAACCATCAGAAGAGAATGAAGTGAATAAGAAGGAAAAAAAGAATGTGGAGAAAATGATTCCTCTCTCTGTGACAATTCCATTTCCACAAAAAATAAAAAGAGAAAAGCTTGATGGTCAATTTGCAAAGTTTTTTCACATTTTAAAATAAATTCACATTAATATTCCTTTTACTGATGCTCTGTTGCAAATGCCTTCATATACTAAATTGTTAAAAGAAATTTTTTCAAGTAAAAGGAAATTGGAAGAAATTTATGTGGTAATGCTTACTGAAAAATATACTGTTATACTTCATAATAAGCTACTACAAAATTTTGATGATCCTGGCAGTTTTACCATTCCATTCACTTTGGGAGGAGTAAATTTTGAAAAACCACTTTGTGATTCTGGAGCTTCAATAAATTTGATGTCATTTTTCTATCTTTAAAAAATTGGATCATGGTGAAATGAAGGACATAGGTATTTTCTCTTCAGTTTGCAGATCAAAGTACTAAGAAACCTAAAGGAATAAATGAAAATGTGCTTGTAAGAGTAGATAAGTTTATGTTCCATGTAGATTTTATAGTGCTTGAAATGAAATAATATCCCGATGAACCAATAATTTTGGGTAGACCATTTCTTGCTACAGTAAGTGCAATCATAGATGTTCATCAAGGATAGCTAATCTTGAGAGTGATGAAGAAAGAGTCATTTTTTTATATGCAAAAGATACTAAGATTTTCAGGAGATGGGGCATCGTCTTCATGCTTTTCTATTGACATGATTAGTAATATTGAAGATGAATTCAAAGATGATCAACTAATTTAAGACTCAATGGAAAGATGTTTGACCAAATCAGGCACTGCACAAGATGATGATCCCACAATTAGGAGAGAAGCTGAAATACTGAAAAAAAATTCTGAGGATAAGGAGATGCAATCAGAAGATATGTTTATCTTGAGCAAGAAATAGTTTCAGTAATTATTTCATCTTCTTTGACTGCAGAACAAGAAAAAAGACTTATTCAAGTCTTAAAAGCACACAAAGGAGCTTTAGGGTGGCCTATACAAGATATTAAAGGGATTAATCCAGTAATTTGTACGCATAGAAACCTCATAAAGGATAGCTACAAGCCAATAATCCAACCCCAAAGAAGATTGAATCCTGCAATGCAAGAAGTGATAAAAAAGGAAATTGTCAAGCTTTTAGTGGCAGATATTATTTACCCAATTTCAGACAGCCCTTTGGTAAGTCCTGTTCAAGTATTACCAAACAAAGGAGGTATGACAATTATAAAGAATGAAAATAATGAACTCATACCTGCGAGGTTGTTACATGATGGAGAGTCTGAATTGATTATAGACGTCCCAATGATGCTACCAGAAAAGATCATTTTCCTTTACCATTTATTGATCAAATATTGGAAAGAATTGAAGGATATTGTTTTTACTATTTTTTTGATGGCTATTCAGGGTATAACCAAATACTAATTGCACCCGAAGATAAGGATAAGACAACTTTCACATGTCCACATGGAACATATGCCTATAGGAGAATGTCATTTGGTATGTGTAACGCTCCTGCTACATTTCAGCGTTGCATGTCAGCAATTTTTTCTGACATGACTGAATAATTTCTTGAAATATTTATGGATGATTTTACATTCTTTGGAAAAACATTTGAGGATTGTCTTCACCACTTGACTTTAGTTCTTAAGAGATGAGAAGAGACAAACTTGCTTCTTAATTGGAAAAAATATCATTTTATGGTTACAAAGGAAATTATTTTAGGACATAAAATTACTGCTAAAGGGATAGAAGTTGATAAGGCTAAAATGATCTAATAGCAGGATTACCCTCTCCCACAACTATTAAAGACATTCAAAGCTTTCTAGGTCATGCAGGGTTTTACAGACGGTTCATAAATAATTTTTCCAAGATTTCAAAACATTTGACTAACCTTTTGATGAAAGATGTTAAGTTTGATTTTTTAGGTGATTGTATGATAGCTTTTGACATCCTTAAGGAGAAATTATCAACTCCCCCTATAGTTGTGTCACCAGATTGGAACCAACCCTTTGAGGTAATATGTGATGCTAGTGATACGGCAATTGGAGTTGTTTTAGGCTAGAGAAGGGATAGGATTTTTCGTCCCATTTACTATGTCAGTAGAACACTAAATGAGGCTCAATTAAATTATGCCACAACATAAAAAGAATTACTGTCAGTAGTATTTGCATTTGATAAGATTCGTTCTTATTTGATAGGAATGAAGGTCACCGTTTTTACTGACCATGAAGCTTTAAAATACCTCTTAGCAAAAAAGGATGCTCGACCTATATCTTTAAGGTGGATTTTTCTTCTACCAGAATTCGACCTTGAGATAAAGGACAAAAAGGAACAGAGGATCAGGTAGCTGACCATTAGTGTAGACTAGAAGACCCTCACCTTGAGTTCAACGACATAAAAGAAGAATTTCCCGATGAACACATTTTTTTCAGTTGACTCTGTTGTGACTCAACTACCCTGGTTCGCAGATATTGCTAACCACTTGGTTGCAAGATGGACACCCTAAGATCTCTTTTACTAGCAGAGAAAAAAGCTCATTTCTAATGCTAAGTATTATTTGTGGAATGAACCTTACTTGTTTAAAATTTGTGCAGATAATACCATAAAGAGGTGTGTACCTGAAGAAGAGATGACCAAATTTTGTATCACTGCCATGATGGAGCAATTGGAGGTCATTATGCTGCAAACCATATGACATTTAAAGTATTAGAGGCCGGATTTTTCTGGTGAACACTCTTTAAAGATGCCTGAGCATGTGTCGCACAATGTGACAGGTGTCAGAAAATATGTCATATCACTAAGAGAGATGAGATACCATTACAATCAATACAGGTGTGTGAAATGATTGATGTTTGGGGAATAAATTTCTTGGGTCCTTTTCCTTATTCTCATTCTTTTAAATATATCCTTGTGGCTGTAGATTATATATCAAGATGGGTTGAAGCCATCCCCACAAGGAAGAATGATGCCCATATAGTGTGTAATTTTCTTAGAAAAATATTTTTACTAGATTTGTCATACCTCGAGTCATCATTAGTGATCAAGGGACTCATTTCATGAATACGTAATTTGCTTCTCTGCTATCAAAATATGGTGTAACTCACAAAATTGGAACACCATATCATGCTCAAACACATGGGCAAGTTGAAGTTTCCAACCGCGAGTTAAAAAGAATTCTTGAAAAGACGGTTGGAATTGCAAGAAAAGACTGATCTTTAAAATCAGATGATACATTGTAGGCAATAATGAACGGTGATCAAAACGCCAATTGGAACATCCCCATATAAATTAGTTTTTGGAAAGGCTTGCCATTTGCCAGTTGAATTAGAACACAAAGCGTTTTGGGCACTGAAATCATTAAAATTTGAATTAACCTCTGCTAGTAAAAAGAGATTTTTTAGGTTAATGAATTGGAAGAACCGAGGTTGGAAGCTTATGAAAATGCTAGAATTTTCAAAGAAAAAACAAAAATATGGCATGACAATTTGATCCAACAAAAAAGTTTTAAAATTGGAGATCGTGTACTTCTTTACAATAGTCGACTCAGGCTATTCCCAGAAAAAGTAAAATTCAGGTGGACAGGTCCTTACAATATTACAGGTGTTACTCCTTATGGAACAATTGAAATTCAACAGAACAGTGGAGGAGATAAATTTAAGGTAAATGGTCAGAGACTCAAATTGTACTTTGGAGTGAATTTTGAGCAACATCCATCAGTCACTCTGATAAACTGATGAATTCCATACTCAATAAGTCGAGCTGACGACGCTAAACTCATAACTATGGTGCCTACCCGTAGCCATTGAGGGAGAAGCAATGGAGTCTCATAAGTCCAACATAGATTTGATTAATTAAGTGCTTAACTTATTGATCTGGTTATTATTCAGATTATTATACAATCGGATCATCTCATGATGGCTTCTACAAAAATAGAGTCACCTACTCAGGAGTAGCTCCATGGTGATCGGTATGCCTAAGTGACCGGTTAGTTAACCATTTAATGATGCAATTCAAATGACGGAATAGGTAAATGTTTGGTTTATATTTAAACCCGGACCCTATGACTGTTAAGGTGTTAAATTAGTCCAGTCTATTACACATAGAACATGTGTAGTCATAGTTTCTTTCAAGCATTCTTCTGTGGTTGTAAATGTGAAAGCCAAAAATATATATATTTTTACTTATAGAATAAGTGCTTAGTTATATGTCATAATTATGTTATTTTGTTTAAAAAAAATTGAAAAACATATACAATAATATAAAAAAGAAGAATGATCGTGTTCTTTTTTGTTTCAAAAAAAAAAGTTGTTATAAGAAAAGTTTCTCTTTTGTTAATTGTTTTCCTTAAAAAAGATATAATTTATATAATATTATAATAAATTTTTCTTCTTAATGACTGTGTCACTGTGGGTTTTTAATTAGTAAACTAAATTCTCTCTATTGTGCGCAAATATTCAGTGTTCTCATCATTATCATATCAAAGGAATCGAGAAAATATTATCATAGGAGGTAGACTCAATAATTTTTCTAGAAATTGCTCTAAATGTTCTTCGAGGCGAAATATTGGATGACACTATTTCTTGAATGATGAAATTAGGCTTTCTTTAATGCACTTTTTAGCCTCTTTTAGTTTATTCTCTCCAAGAAACAAAAACTCTTTTACCTCTTAGAACCTATATTTGAGCCTTCATCCTATTTTATTTTTAAAACACCATGGTCTATAACCCCCAAAACAAAAGATGTATATTACTATTATAGTTATTACTTATTCCAAAAAAGAAAAAGAAAGATATAACATACACACACATGTGTGTATGTATATTCTTATATCTCTTTATGTTGATGAAAGTGTATATACAAAAAGAAAACAAAATGCAAAAATACTTGGGGGAAAAAAGATGCAATAATTAGTATCAAGGAACATTTGCTCTAAGGTGGAAGAAGAAAAGTCACTACAAAAATATCTTTATCCTACAAGTCTGAAGCCTGCCATGATAAGCCAAGAAAAAGTCCTAATTAGATTTTAAAAATTTGTGTTGAATTATTAGTGGAGATTAACATGAAAAACAAGTCTATGGACGAAGAATTATGATATTCAAGATTTATGATCATAAAATTATCAATTCCGAAAATTTCAAGAGGAAAAGAATGCAAATTTTGCTTTTTCAAAAATGAAATCAGAAGCAAGGTAAATGATTTGGTAAAGTTTAAAAGATTAATCATTTGGCATGATGTAGGAAGTTATTTTGAATAAAGTTTCTACTCTACAAAGACCAAAAGTTTTGAAGAAAATGTTATCAAAATATTTTTATCATTATAAATGTTTGTTTTTCTCGAGTACGAGCAAAGATTCAAGTGTGGGGGAATATGATGGATATAATTTATTCATATATTTTTATATATTAAATATTAAAGGTTTTAAATAAAACATGAATAAATATATAAGGTTCTACCATATTTTCTAACATACTTCGCAGGAGGAAGAGCATATAAAATTTGAAGAAGAGAAGCAAAAAAGTTGGAATTGAGTAGCCAACTGGGAATGAAGAAGCAAATGGACTATATCACCGTAGTTGCGATGATGGTAATTGAAAATCATGAAGCAAATTACATAGTTGCAACTAGAGAAATATAGTTGAAACTATAGTCTTTCTCTACAGAATGAAACTCATTTGGCAAGACCATAGTTGCGCCTACAATTTCCATAGTTGCAACTATGGAGAACCTTAGGCATAAAACTCTATAAATAGAGTGTGAATTTTGGATATAATACATCGAGTCTTGCTCGGAGAAAACTACTCTTTGGTCTCTCTCTTTTTCTTTAGTATTTTCTACTAGTTGTCTTTCTTTTAGAAGAATAATATTTCTTCATAAGGTTTTTGTTTATAAATTAGTTTTTCTTACTTAATAATGGAGTAACTTCTTTTGTTGGGATAGTTGATGAAGCTTTATATATATATATATTTATAATACTATCTCAGTTTAATACATCCTTGTCTTGAAACTTTCTTTTTATACTTTATATTGTACTGTAATAATAGTTTTTAATTAATTACTATTATCACTTCTATCTATTTTATATCTAAGTTATTCTTACATTGATTTTCTAATTCTCACGAAGCAAAATTGATATATAATAACCGATGAATAAAATTATAAAGTGAGAGTATTTGTTTAGTAAACTATTATTCCAAGTTCGTAATCTTGCTTGTCTCGGTTTTAATTCTTACAGAGGAATTGTTGTAGGAAAGATTATTGATTTTTTAGTAAAAATATTCTTACGAAGTTTTTACTACCTCTTAGCACAATTCAAGCAAGAATAATATTTCGGTTTAATCGTTACTAGTTTTAAATCAATTGATCAGATAACCTCATGGAGTGCTATTAATTGACTACTTCTTAGTGAGCTAAATATAATTGTATTAGCAATAAGAAATTATTACTCAGAGAAATACATGTAAAATTTGAGATTTTATTGTAATATATTATCAAGTGAATTTAACGATTCCCAACTCTTTTAAATTATAAATCTTTTGAAAGTTCTTGATTTTTGTTTAAGTAATTAACAAGCTTTAAACCCCATTCACTTTTTATCAAATTGATTCTCTCAAATAGTAGTCAAAATATTAAAAGTATGTAGCATAGATATTCAAATCTCTGTGGGACAATATCATAAACTATACTAAAATTTGACAAAGCACGAGCAGGAAAATCCTATACACATTGGCCT
>AWOL01S0031499.1:9631-87234 GCA_000715115.1 Nicotiana otophora
TTAGTACCGTCAAATAGTACTTGTATGAAAACTAAACACCAATTTAAGAATTTAGAAATACAAGATAATTATGATGAACCAGTGCGGAAATAGAATAATATAGATAATTGTCTCAACAATAGCAAGCTTATTAAAAGCTATCAATAACATTTATAGGATTTAAGATGAGATCCTTTATAACCATCTTCACACAAAGCGGCCTCGCCGCCTCACCCGATGTGTGCAGGTGGAGGTGTACGTATGATACCACAACTCTAATCAAGCGTCCCCGCCTCCTCACCTCAATGTATGCAGATAGATGTATAACCACAGTACCGAGAACCTACACAAAGCGGCTATGCCTCCTCACCCCAATGTATGCGAGTGGAAATGCATCAACGATACCAATACCAATACAAAGCGGCTATGCCGCCTCACCCTAATGTATGCGGGTGGTGGTGCCACAACAATACCAAATCCATACACAAAGCGGTTGTACCGCCTCACCGCAATGTAAGCGGGTGGAGGTACAGTCCCACAATATCATAATCCCTACACAAAGAGGTCATGCCGCCTCACCCTAATATATGCGAGTGGAGGTGTATCACAATCACAATCTCTACACAACTTGGTATAATACCTTTCACATAAATCACGACTAGAAATTATAACATGTGAATACGTAATCCAAAGTTTAGGACACGTCCTTAATTTATAATGCAATATGATAAGAGGATTTGAAACACGGATTGAACATATATCTTCATCACAAAACTTATCGGAATACTCGATTTATAATCAACATGTCAGAACATACAAGGATAATGAGAATTCCAACTCTTAAAGAAGAGTTTAGCCAACATACCTCAATTGAGCTTCGTTAAACTCTAAAACGTTCCGGAATTCTTAGCAACTTCATTCTATTTTAGAAATATAACAAATTGAACCACAATCAGGAAGACGATTATGGTTCTAGCTCATTTGAGCATTTTATCAAACATTAGGTGTGCATTAAGATTTCAAGGCCTTTTTTATGGAGGATTCCATCATCCCACAACCCAATCTTTACCATTTTTAGCTCAACAGTCTTCCTACATCCTTTGATAACACATGCATGTAAGATAAACAATCCTGTTGCCCAGAAATTATCTTTCTTATTATCCATTTCTACACAAAATTCAAAATTGAGGGTTAGGGTATAGAATCTTACCTCTAGGATGAAGACCTAGTGAGTTTCCCTTCTTAATCTTCAAAAACATGGGCAAGAATTGAAGGACAAATATTGGAGAACACTTTCTCACTCTAGGGCACCCTCTCTCACTCTAAAATGTCAGATAATAGCTTAAAAATGATCCAAAGAGTGTATTTAATGAAATAGGGTCGGGTTTTAAAAACCCAAAAATAGAGCTGCGGAACAAGGTATGCGATCGCATAACCGATATGCGGACCGCATATCGGTCGCATAGTTGGTTACAAAATAGCCAAAAGAACTGTCTGTGTATGCGGTCACTATGCGGTCCGCATAACTATTATGCGGTCGCATAATGCACCACATAACAGTTATTCGGCCGCATAGTCGACCACATAGTTTCTTCCAACTGACCCAATTAACTGCCTCACTCTGCGGTCCGCAGAGTGGTTCTGCGGTCGCATAATGGACCACAGAAATGAAATTTTCCGCCAAAAATTTTCCTTTTCATTTCCGTGCATTCTTCAACCCAAAAAGTCTAGTCCGGCACCATGAAACATTAATTTCTTTGCAAATTTTACCAAGCCTTACACTTAAGTATTTTGAAATTTTTTGGGGTGTTACATTCTCCCCCGCTTAGGATCATTCGTCCTCGAATGAGAGTCAAATTCTGTTATTAGCATCTTATGCAACTCAGCCTTTAATACCACACACCAGCAACCCCAAGTTTGACTAACTCTCTAAATTTCAAAAAACTTTCGCTAGAGTTTCCTTTGTAATTATGCCTATCCACCTGTCAGAGATCCCCAGAAACACATCCTAACAGCATATACATAATCCAACAACGTAACATAATACAAAACAACACGAACTGTGGACTCACAAGTAATTATATTACCAGAACGGAACACCCTTAACACTAAATGTACAAGTCATACATATTTCATAGGAATATCCCTTAGCATTTTCATAAGGCACAACTCATAATTACATGGTTATTCAAATAAATAAGGATACTTTTTCTTCATTTCTTCTTCGGCCTCCCAAGTAGCCTCTTCAACCTGTTGGTTTCGCCATAGCACTTTCACGGATGCAATTTCTTTGTTTCTCAACTTTCGGACTTGCCGATCAATAATAGAAACTGGAATCTCTTCATAAGTTAATTCTTCATTTACCTCAATAGTCTCAATCGGAAATATTATTTTCAAAGAATTTCTATAATCCTCAAATACGTAAGCCTAGTCCGGCACCATAAAATATTATTTTCTTTGCAAATTTTACCAAGCCTTACACTTAAGTACTTTGAAATTTTTCGGGGTGTTACAAAAATATTATAATAAATGGCAGATAATTCTATTAATGGGATAACGTGGAACACTCGAAAGCAGGATAAGATCCCCCGCGTCAAACAATCAACATGATCTTCGGAGGGAACAAAATTAACGGGATTACCTTTTTAGCAGCAACGAATATGAAAGTATCAATAACGCATAGCAAAAGGCTTCGGGAAGATGATATCACTTTTACGGAGGAGGACGCAGACGGATTACTGCTACCACACAATGACGCATTGGTAATTTCTTTAAATGTGCTAGATTTTAAGATTAAATGTGATCTAGTAGATCTAGGAAGTTCGGCTAATATCATACAATGGAGAGTATTAGATCAAGCTAAACTCATCGGAACTATTATTTCATCCACAAACCTCCGAGCCGGATTCAACCTAGCAAGTGTGACAGCCCGTGGAAAAATTTTATTACTCACAAATGCTGAAGGAGTAATGAAAAAAACTCTTTTTGAAATGGTAGATAGTGATATGGGATACAACATCATTCTGGGAATGCCATGGTTGCACGAGATGAAAGTTGTACCATCATCGGATCATCAATTGCAAAGATTCCAATGCTTGAAGGAATTAAGCGGATAAGGGGTGATCAACCGGCGGAAAGGGAGATAAATACGATTTTGGTCCTAGTAGCAAAGGAAAGGAACACGTGGCATAGCAATTACAGGGACTGGAACCCACAGAACTCAGGTCCGACTTTATTAAATTCCATAAATATAAGGTCGATTATTTTGCATTGTTGCATGAGGATATGACAAGCATCCCGATAGAGGTAGCCGTACACAATTTAAGCTTGGATCCCAACATGCATCCGGTAAGACAAAAAAAATGCCTGATTGCCGAAGCCAATAATAAATTTTATCAAAGAAGAGGTAACCTGCTTACTTAATATCGGTTCGATCCGAGAGGTAAGATATCCAGACTGGCTTGCTAATGTAGTAGTAGTTCCTAAGAAAAACAATAAGTTTCGCATGTGTGTAGATTATAAAGATCTTAACAAGGTGTTGCCGAAAGACTCGTTCGCACTGCCAAGCATCGATCAAATGATTGATGCCACGACCGGGAACGAGTTAATGAGTTTCCTCTATGCTTATTCTGGGTACAACCAAATTAAGATGAACTCGGAGGATTAGGAGAAGACTTTGTTTATAACAACTTTCGTTATACATTGCTACAATGTGATGCCCTTCGAGTTGAAAAATGCTAAAGCCACTTATCAATGGCTCGTGAACAAGATGTTTGAAAATAAAATAGATAAAACTATGGAAGTTTATATAGACGATATGTTCATTAAGTCTTTAAATACAGGTGATCATATTAAACGTCTACAACAAACTTTCAACATCCTAAGGAAGCATAATATGAAACTTAATCCCGAGAAATGTGCGTTCGGGGTCAGCTCTGGTATGTTTCTGGGCTTTTTGGTATCACAAAGGGGAATTGAGGTAAACCCCAATAAGATCAAGGCCATAGAAGACATCCTGGACCAACTATCAAATGTGAAGGAAGTCCAAAGGCTTATTGGGAGATTGGTAGCTTTGAGCAAGTTTATTTCCCAGTCATCAAAAAGGTGTCATCGTTTCTTCACATTGCTCAAAACAAAAAATAAGTTTGAATGGACCACGGAGTGCCAGCAGGCTTTGAGGGATTTAATGAAGTACTTGTCAAGCCCTTCACTGATTTCAAAACCAAAAGAAGGTGAAACATTGTTGGTTTATCTCGCAATCTTAGAAGTTCCGGTAAGTGCGGTTTTAGTCCAAGAGAACAAAGGTACGTAATCTCCCATTTATTATATTAGTAAAATACAAGAGTAGAATCTCGCTACCCACATTTGGAGAAACTGGCCTTAGCTCTCATAGTTGCCGCTCGAAAGCTGAGGCCCTACTTCCAATGCCACCTGATAGCCATGGTGACTACTTTCCCTTTGCAAAACATCCTCTATAAGCCCGAGCTCTCGGGTACATTGGCCAAATGGGCCGTCAAAATGAGTGAATTTGACATAGAATATAAACCAATGACTGCAATTAAGTCGCACGTCTTGGCTGACTTCGTGACTGATTTCAGTCCGGGATTATTTCCTCTGGCAACCAAGGAGAAAGTAATGGTGTCGGAATCGACATCAAGGGTTTGGACTCTATTTACAGATGGAGCATCCTACATAAAAGGGTTTCGGCTCGGTATAGTCTTAATCACGCCTTCGAGGTAAACCCTAAGGTAAGCCATCAGAACGGTCCCTCTAACTAACAATGAAGCTGAGTACAAAGCTTTGATTGCAGGGCTTAAATTGGCTCGGGGACTTGACTCCGAGGTCATCGAATCAAATGCGAATCACAACTGTTGGTAAATCAGGTCTACGGGATCTTCGAGACCAAAGAGGAGCGCATGCAATAATACGTGGTAAAGGTTCAGGGTCTGTTGGCGTGATTACGAGAGTGGTCAATTACTCATATCAAAAGAGAAGATAACACAGAAGCATATGCATTGGAAAAACTAGGATCATCGACGGAAATAAAGGGATTGGAGTTCGGGACGGTACTATAACTGATGAACTCAGTCCTTGATAGAGATGGTTACTATGAGGTAAATTCGACTAATTAGGTCTGGGACTAGAGGAATTAAATCATCGATTAACTCAAACACGGGAAGCTACCTAAAGACCCCAAAGCATCTCGGGCGCTACGCACCAAAGCATCGGGATATAGCTTCAATAGAGGCCAATTGTACAGAAAATCTTTTCAAGTCCATCTGGCCCGATGCTTTAGGGCATCCGATGCTAACTATGTCATGAGAGAGGCTCATGAAGGGATATGCGGCAACCACTCGGGCGCAGATTCCTTAGTGTTGAAGTTAGTAAGGGCGGGATATTATTGGCCCGCATGGAACAAGATACCAAAGACTTTGTATGGAAACGTGATATGTGTCAACGCTAAGCACCACTGGTGCATCAACCGGCAGAACCCTTACATTCAATCCTATCCCCGTGGACCTTCATGAAATGGGGGATGGACATCATCAGACCATAGCCACCACCTCCCGAAAAGGTAAGATTTCTTTTAATTTTAACTGACTATTTTTCTAAATGGGTGGAAGTAGGTCCTTATTAGAAGATCGGAGAATACAAAGTGGTGGATTTCTTGTGGGAAAATATAATTTACAGGTTCAGAATACCAAGAGAGGTAGCATGCGACAACGGGCCACAATTTATTGGCACAAAAATTACAAAGTTAATCCAAGATTTAAAAATAACGAGGATCACATCTTCACCCTATCATCCGAGTGCAAACGGACAAGCGGAGTCGACAAACAAAGTGATTATTCAAAACCTCAAGAAAAGGTTGGAAGCGACTAAGGGTAACTGGCCAGAGGAATTACTCGGAGTTCTATGGGCATACCGGACTACGGCCAAGTCGAGCACAGGGGAAACCCCTTTCTCCCTCATGTACGGTGCAGAAGTTTTAATCCCAGTGGAAGTAGGGGAACCTACCTTGAGATATTTCTGGGCAGATTAAGAATCTAACAACCAAGCAATGTTAGTCAATTTGGAATTGCTCGATTAACACAGGGACTTGGCGCATGTAAGAATGGTAGCTCAAAAGTAGAGAATGGAGCGGTATTATAATCGAAGAGCCAACCTCTGTTATTTCAGAGTAGGAGAGTTGGTCCTAAGGAAATTAACTCAAAACACCCAGGAGCTCAACGCGGGGAAGCTAGATCCAACGTGGGGAAGCCCCTACCGGGTTTCAGCTATTACTGGGAAAGGTTTATACGAGTTTGAAAACCAAATGGGAGAAAAGTTTTCCAGCAATTGGAATGTGGCACACCTCAAAAGATATTTTTGGTGATGAACATTATGCGATCAAAAAGTACGTGCTGCACTCTTTTTCCCTTCATTAAGTTTTTGTCCCAATTGGGGTTTTCTAGCAAGGTTTTTAACGAGGCAACAACATAAAGCATACTATGAAGACGACAATAATAAAACCTTTAATAGCAAGGCACACAAGCAAAGATCCACTCTAGGATGGTTAGGTAATATTTTTCTCTATAGCGAATTCCCACCGTGAAGTTAAGTTTGCTATTGAGCAAAGGTTACCTGATCGTTCACGAGCACAAACCACTAGAGGGTTGTTAGATAGTCCTTCACTCGATAGCATAAATTCTTAAGGGAAAGTAAAGTATGTTAATAAGTTAAGGATTATCTAGCAATACATTAGTGAAATCTTCGAAGATACAAGACTTCCAGTGTTCCAATTCGCACTCTTTTCATTCGAACACTAGGGGGAATGATATGAGGATACTGCAACAATGATTGTCGCATTGACCGAAAATGAAAAACTAGAAATATAATAGCATCATCGGGACCGGGACTATGCGGCCAGCCCCGTAGAAATAAGTTGTACAAGTTAGCCACAAGTAATGGCAATAGCATAGCAAATGCTTATGTACTTTTTGAAAATAGAAGGAATAAAATAAAGTCCTTTTGTTTTTATCTTGTTTCTTGTCTGAACGATGAATTAACTTTGTCATTTGAAAGTTAAACAAGTAATTCAAATACTAGTGCCATAATGAACAGGAGACGTCCTCTTCTAGAGCACCGTACTAGACCACTGTAAACATAAGAGGTCCCTCTCTTATAAAAACCCTCACATTAAAGGGTTCGTTCAGGAAACATTTATGCCCGGAATTAAAATGCCTTCAGGGAAAGATACACCCGAAGCCGTATATGAAAGGACGCAAAAAGTAAACTTGCACAAATACTTATCAAAGCCCTCACGAAAAAGGGCTGATGCACTGAGCCACGAAAGCTTTCGAGAAGAATACACCCGAGGCTTCACAAAATAAGACGCAAAACAGAAAAGCTTGCGCAAAATTCTTAAGCAAAAGGAAGAAAAGCAAAGATTAAAGACTAGCATGAATATTCAAACGAAAGGAAGACTCAAACAATATTTGAGAAAAAATATGTTTTTATTTACAAAAAATGTCAAAATGACACATGTACAAGAATTGGAAGAAGAAAAAAAAACCTAAACAACAGTATCTCCGAAACTAGGAGGAAGAGAAGTGTCTGAGCCCCCGGGAGAAGTAGACGGACCCACTGATGGCTCAACATTTTTACCAGTTTGGGCTTCAACATCATCATCCCCTAATTCTTCTTCAGTTCCCGAGAACTCGGAACCAAAACCAGAAGGACCAGGTGCATCAGACCTCGCTGGGAGTCCACTTTTTGTAGCTAACTCAAGCTCACAGACCTAATCAATTTCAACATCAAAATCAATGACACCAGCTTTGTCCTCTTCCAAGGTCCTTCTCTTCATGCTGTACATAGTGCACGTTTTCTCAAAAATGAGGGAAGTCGCTCGGCGGTGAAGTTCTTATTTGAGCTGGGTTACCTAGGCAGAAAGGTTTTCCCTGGCGGACCTAGCAAATTTGAGGCTAACACCAAGGTCACGGATAGTTGAACTAAAAAGCCTATTATGCTCGATAGTTTTTCTGTACTTCTCTTCTAGTTGGGCGTGTTTCACCCCCGTAGCAGCATGCTATTCCATTTTTGAGATCAAGGTTGCCTCTAAGTTGATCACTCTTTTTGTGGAGGCATCCTCGTGTTCGGTTACAGTAAGGACAGTGTTATGGACTTCAACCCATTTGGCCATAGATTTGTCAAATCTAACCCTTAGGGGGGAAATTTCTTGACTAAGGGTTACCACTTCTTACTGGCTTTGCCACAAACGAGCCTCCCAGACAACAGCCTCAGCAGCTTTGGCTTTCAGATCCGAAAATGTGATGACCCAAAAGGTCATCTTTAAATTTAATAGTTAATTCTATGTTATAAGACCTCAAAAAGCACTATTTATTATTTTTCGACTTGCGTGCACAGTTCATATAATTTTTCAGAAAGTTGTTATGTGAAAAATGGATTAAAATATGAAATAGAGCCTTAAAACACAACTTAGTTGACTTTGGTCAACATTTTGAGCAAATGGACCCGGATTAGTATTTTGATAGTTCCTGTAGGTCCGTATCGGGATTTGGGAATTGGGCGTATGCCCGAAAGTTAATTTGGAGGTCCCTAGCTCAAGTTATGACTATTTAACGGAAACTAGTAATTTGAAGGCTAAAGATTTCCAAAAGTTTGACCACAAATTTGACTTTTTGATATCGGGGTCGGAATTCGATTCCAAAAATTTGAATAGCTCCATTATGTCATTTATGACTTGTGTGCCAAATTTGAATTCATTCGGGATTCATTTAGCATGTTTCGTCACAAGTCTTGTAAATTGAAAAACTTTGAAACTCAAAAGTTCAAATTGATGTGTGAATTGTAATTACGATATTATTTGATGTGATTTGAGACCTCGATTAAGTCTGTGTTATATTTTAGGACTTGTTGGTATATTTGGTTGAGATCCCGGGGGCCTTGAGTGAATTCCGGACGAGGTTCGGATCAATTTTGCTGCATGTTGCATCATTGATGACTGCGTGTTCTGGTATTTTCGCACCTGCGGAAATAGACTCACAGGTGCGATATCGCAGAAGCGACGACGATGCCGCAGAAGCGATGGAGTGTTGGCTGGGCAGTGCTCGTAGGTGCGCAGATTGTTCCGCAGATACGGAGTCGCATCTTCGCTTGGCTTTCCGCAGAAGCAGCCTACCTCGCAAATGCACCAACTTTTCCGCAGAAGCGGGGGTCACAGGTACGACCTCTTGACCGCATCTGCGAAGATGCTGGGTAGAACCCTCTAAGTTCGGGGTTTTGTTATTTTTCACCATTTTTGGATTTTGGAGCTCGGTTTGGGAGATTTTGGGGAGGAATGTTTCAACACAACTTTGGGTAAGTATTCTTGACTCCTTTGTCATTATATTCCATGAATTAATCCTCGTTTTCAGTGTTAGATTATTGATTTTTCGAGTGAAATCGGAGGAATTTTCTACAATTTCATAAAATAAATTTTCGAGATTTGAAAATCGATTCGGAGTCGGATTTCAGTGAAATTAGTATGGATGAACTTGTAATTGGATGGGTTGTCAGATTTTGTGAGTTTCGTCGGATTTCGAAACATGGGCCCCACTGATGATTATTGAGATGAATTTCAGATTTTAATCTGGAAAATTTTTAATTTTATACGGAATTAATTCCTACAATTTGTATTGAATTTATTGAATTGTTTATGAGTAGATTTGAGGATTTCAGAAACGAATTCACGAGGCAGAGGTTTATTGGAGTCTTGAATTTGGTTGCAAAGCAAGGTAAGTGTCGTGGTTAACCTTGACTTGAGGGAGTAGGACTTATTTGTCTATTTGCTACGTGATTTAATGTGCTGGTACCACGTATATGTGAGGTGACGAGTACTTATGCGTTGTGGTTGAGTCAACGCATGCGGGTGGAATTTGTTTATTATGAATAATTGCCTATTTAGTTAAGACATACTTGTTTAAGTTTATTATTAATTATTTGATCATTATTCGTGAATTATTATTCATTTAAGTATTGTTGAATATTTCGGAAGGTGAAGTCGGTATTCTGGTATTGAAATGATTGATAAGTGCATATTCCCGCATTTAAATACTCTTCCAAATTTATATTATTATTTTCATGGTAGGGAAGTTTGTAAAAGCACAAAAGGTGATGCTGTGCCATTCTTTTATTATTTATAATATCATTGTCATGGTAAGGAAGAGTGTAAAAGCACTAAGGGTGTTTTCGTGCCATTTGTGAGTGTAAAAGCACGAAGGGTGTTGTCGTGTCATTTGTGAGTGTAAAAACACGAAGGGTGATGTCGTGTCATTTTCAAAAAGAGTAAAAGATGCCAAATGAGAGTAAAAGCATGAAGGGTGGTGCCATGCCCTTTTCATATTATCAATTGCTCATTTTATTGTTGATAAATTAAATGGTTGCTAAGTGATACTTCTCCTACTGGAATTATTATATCATTTCCCTTCGCATGTTCCCTCCTAATTTATAAATTGTTATTTATTGTATTATTGTTACTTTGTATTTGTATATACTTGTACAGGTGGTTTACGTATGTGTCTTGTGATAGCCTCGTCACTACTTCGTCGAGGTTAGGTACGGCACTTACCAGTATATGGGTTCAGTTGTACTGATACTACACTCTGCACTTATTGTGCAGATTTTGGAGTTGGTCCCCGCGGCGTACCATAGATTTGCTCGGATTCAACTACCCAGAGGAGACTTGAGGTATAACTGCACAGCGTCCGTAGTTCTGAAGTCCTCTTCTATCCTATCTTAGTTGTGTCTTATCTTTCAAACAGCTTGAAGTTTATTCAAACCTTTATTTGTATTATCCTAGTAGCGCGTGCACTTGTGACACCATATTCGGGGATGTATTTTGATAATTTGATATTTATGGTCTTCCGCACTTTATTTCAATAATTTGACTTCTATTTAATTAAATTTGCTTTAAAATAGTTAAGATTATTTTAATGTTGGCTTGCCTAGCAAGTGAAATATTTGGTGCCATCACGATCCTGAAGGTGAGCATTTCGGGTCGTGATAGTTGGTATCAGAGCACTAGGTTACATAGGTCTCACGAATCACGAGCAAGCTTAGTAGAGTCTGAAGGATCGGTATGGAGATGTCTGTACTTATCTCTCTGAGGCTAAGAAGTTTAGGAACAATATCCCTTATTTCTTATTCTATCATGCAATTTTATTATATCGTCGATGATTGAACCATTATATTCTTATTCTCTCTCATATAGTGAGAACACGTAATACATCAACCGATGGACATGGACCAGAGCCCCCGGTGGCAACTATGACCAAGGGTAGAGGTCGAGGCCGAGGTCGTGCTAGGGGTCGAGGTAGAGGCAGAGGTAGAGCTCAGTCTAGAGCTCAAGCAACAACACCTGTTGTAGAACCTCAGGTGGATCTTCAGGAGGAGATTCCCATTCAGACTGTTCCGGTGGACCAGTTCAGGTCCCGGAAGGATTTATAGTTACTCCAGTACTTCAGGACACTCTAGTCTGTTTGGTGAGTCTTATGGAGGGCGTGGCCCAGAATGGTTCATTTCCAGTGGCACTAGCCATCTCACAGGCAGGGCAGTATGACTGTTACTCAGTATGAGTCCCGTTTTGTGGATCTAGCCCGTCATGCTCTCCTTTTACTTCCTACCGAGGGAAAGAGAGTGAGGAGGTTTATTGAGGGACTTACTCACCCTATTAGGATTCAGATGGCCAAGGAGACCGGAAGTGAGATTTCTTTTCAGGAGGTTGCTAATATTTCTAGGAGGGTCGAGATGGTTCTTGCACAGGAGAGAGGGCCGGAGTCTGATAAGAGACCTCGTCAGTTCGGTGGGTTTAGTGGTGCCTCATCAGGGGCCAATGGTAATTTGGTAGGGGTCATCCTCCCAGCCCGTTTCATTCAGCACTTCAGGTATCTCCCGGTGCTTCAAGGAGCCACGGTCCTAGTATGCCTTACTCTAGGTAGCCAACATTTAGTGCACATTCAGCTCATATTAGTACACCACCACTCCAGAGTCACTAGAGCGGTTATTCGGCCCGTTCGGGTGAGCAGTCATAACAGCCGAGGTCCTGTTATACTTGTGGTGATCCGAGGCACATTGCTAGATTCTGCACCATGTCTCAGGGCAGCATGCAGCAGTAGGGTTCTCGTGCTATGGTTCCAGCACCGGTTGCTTCACCTCCTGCTTAGCCAGCTAGAGGTAGGGGTCAGGTAGCTAGAGGTGAAGGTCAGACCATTAGAGGTGGAGGTCAGGCCGTTAGAGGTGGAGGCCAGCCAGTTAGAGGTCGTACCAGGGACGCAGTTCATAGTGGTAAGGCCCAGACCCGATTTTATGCTTTTCCAGCTAGGCCTGAGGCCGAGTCATCCGATGCCATGATTACAAGTATTGTTCCAGTTTGCAATAGAGATGCTTCAGTTCTATTTAATCTAGGATCTACTTATTCCTATGTGTCCTCTTATGTTGCTTCATATTTGGTGATGCCTCGTGATTCTCTAAGTACTCCTGTGTGTGTGTCCACTCCGGTGGGAGATTCTATCATGGTAGATCATATCTATCATTCGTGTGTGGTTACTATTGGGAGTCTTGAGACTAGTGTAGATCTTCTACGTCTTGATATGGTAGATTTTGATATCATCTTGGGAATAGATTGGATTTCACCTTATCATGCTATATTGGATTGTCATGCCAAGATGGTGACCCTAGCCATGCCGGGGTTACCTCGATTAGAGTGGAAAGAAACTCTTGGTCATTCTACCAGCAGGGTTATTTCTTATATGAAGGCTCGGCATATGGTCGAGAAAAGGTTGCCAAGCCTATTTGGCTTATATTCGCGATCCCAGTGTGGATGTTCCTTCTATGTACTTAGTACTAGTTGTTCGTGAATTTTCAGAAGTATTTCCTGCAGATTTGCCAGGAATGCCATCCGACAGAAATATTGACTTCTGTATTGACTTAACTCCGGGCACTCAGCCCATTTCTATCCCACCATATCGTATAGCCCCGCCAGAGTTGAAAGAATTGAAGGAGCAGTTACAAGACTTGCTTGATCAAGGATTCAGTAGACCCAGTGTCTTGCCCTGGGGTGCACCAGTAATATTTGTAAAGAAGAAAGATGGTTCAATGCGAATGTGTATAGATTATCGGCAATTGAACAAGGCTACTATCAAGAACAAGTATTCACTACCAAGAATTGATGACTTATTCGATCAGCTTCAGGGTGCCAAGTTGTTTTCAAAGATCGACTTGAGGTCTGGTTACCATCAGTTGAAGATTAGGGCATCTAATATCCCTAAGACAGCTTTTCAGACTCGGTATGGGCATTACGAATTCCTAGTGATGTCATTTGGGCTGACAAATGCTCCAGTAGCATTTATGGATTTGATGAATCGAGTGTTCAAACCTTATTTGGATTCCTTTATAGTTGTGTTCATTGATGATATCTTGATTTACTCCAGCAGTCGAGAGGAACATGGGCAGCATCTTTAGAGTGTGCTCCGGACTTTGAAAAATAATCAGTTATACGCCAAAATTTCAAAATGTGAATTTTGGTTAGACGCAATTGCCTTTTTGGGGTATGCTGTATCGGCAGAAGGCATGAAAGTGGATCCTAATAAGATTGAGGCTGTTCAGAATTGGCCTAGACCTACTTCAGTTATAGAGATCCGGAGTTTCCTAGGTTTGGTAAGTTATTATCGTCGGTTCATGGAGGGGTTTTCATCTATAGCAAGCCCATTGACTAAACTGACCCAAAAAAGTGTTCCATTCGGATGGTCAGACGAGTGTGAGTTGAGCTTTCAGAAGCTCAAGACTGTTTTAACTAAGGTGCCAGTGTTGGTATTACCCATAGGTTCAGGATCTTATACGGTGTATTGTGACGCATCTCGCGTTGGGCTTGGTGCAGTATTGATGCAAGATGGTAGGGTGATTACATATGCGTCACGGCAGTTGAAAGTTCATGAGAAGAATTATCCTGTTCATGACTTAGAATTGGCAGCCATTGTCCACGCTTTGAAGATTTGGAGATATTACCTTTACGGTATCTCGTGTGAGGTATTTACTGATCATCATAGCCTGCAGTATCTGTTCAGGCAAAAAGATCTCAATTTGAGGCAGAGAAGATGGTTGGAGTTGTTGAAAGATTATGATCTCACTATTTTGTATCACCCCGCAAAGGCCAATGTGGTGGCTGAGGCTTTTAGGAGAAAGGGTGTGAGTATGGGCAGTCTTGCGTATATTCCGGTTGGTAGGAGACTGTTAGCTGCAAATGTTTAAACTTTGGCTAATCAGTTCGTGAGGTTAGATGTTTTGAAACCCAGTCGGGTTCTAGCTTGCACAGTCGCTCGGTCTTCTTTATATGAGCGCATCAGAGAGCGGCAGTATGATGATCCTCATTTACTTGTCCTTAAGGACACGGTGCAACACGGTGATACCAAATAGGTTGCTGTGGGGGAAGATGGAGTTATGCGAATGCAGAGTCATATTTGTGTGCCTAATGTGGATGGGCTTCTTGAATTAATTCTTGAAGAGGCCCACAGTTCCAGGTATTCTATTCATCCAGGTAGCGCCAAAATGTATCAAGATTTATAATAACATTATTGGTGGAGGAGAATGAAGAAGGATATAGTTGCATATGTAGCTCGGTGTCTGAATTGTCAGCAGGTTAAGTACGAGCATCAGAGACCTGATGGTTTTTGCTTCAGAAGTTAGAAATTCCTGACTAGAAGTGGGAGCGTATCACTATGGATTTTGTTGTTGGGCTTCCACGGACTCAGAGAAAATTCGATGCATTTTGGGTCATTGTGGACAGGTTGACCAAGTCAGTACATTTCATTCCAGTGGCAGTTACCTATTCTTCAGAGTGGTTAGCTGAAATTTACATTCGTGAGATTTTTCGCCTTTACGGTGTGCCCGTGTCTATTATTTCAGATCGAGGTACGCAGTTTACCTCACACTTTTAGAGGGCTGTACAGCGTGAGTTAGGTACGCAGGTTGAGTTGAGTATAGTATTTCATCCACAGACAGACGGATAGTCACAGCGCACTATTCATATATTGGAAGATATGTTTCGCGCCTGTGTTATAGACTTTGGAGGTTCTTGGGACCAGTTCATGCCACTTGCGGAGTTTGCTTATAATAATAGCTACCAGTCGAGCATTCATATGGCTCCATATGAGGCATTATATGGAAGACGATGTCGTTCGCCAGTTGGCTAGTTTGAACCGGGAGAGGCTCGGTTGTTGGGTACCGATTTGGTACAGGATGCCTTGGATAAGGTCAAGGTTATTCAGGATCGACTTTGCACAGCTCAGTCTGGGCAAAAGTGTTATGCCGACCGTAAAGTTCATGATATTGCATTCATGGTTGGAGAAAGAATATTGCTCCGGGTTTCACCTATGAAAGGTGTAATGAGGTTCGGAAAGAAGGGCAAGTTGAGCTCTAGGTATATTGGACCCTTCAAAATTCTTGAAGGGGCGGGTGAAGTAGCCTACATGCTTGCACTACCACCTAGTTTATCAGCGGTTCATCCGGTGTTTCATGTGTCTATGCTTCGAAATATCAGGGTGATCCTTCTCATATGTTAGATTTCAGCTCTGTCCAATTAGACAAAGATTTGACTTATGAAGAGGAGCCGGTAGCTATTCTAGCCCGGCAGGTCCGACATTTGAGGTCTAAGAGTTATCCTTCAGTTCGGGTACAATAGAGAGGTCAGCCGGTAGAAGCACCTACCTAGGAGTCCTAGTCGGACATGCGGAGTAAATATCCACACCTTTTCACCAGCTCAGGTACTTTTCTAATTCCGTTCGAGGATGAACATTTGTTTTAGAGGTGGAGAATATGATGACCCAAAAGGTCATCTTTAAATTTAATAATTAATTTTATATTCTAAGACCTCGAAAAGCATTATTTATCATTCCTCTACTTGCGTGCGCACTCCGTATAATCTTTCGGAAAGTTTTTATGTGAAAAACAGATTAAAATATGAAATAGAGCCTTAAAACTCAACTGAGTTGACTTTGGTCAATATTTTGAGCAAACGAACCGGGTCAATGTTTTGATAATTCAGGTAGGTCCGTATCGTGATTTGGGACTTGGGCGTATGCCAAAATTTGATTTGGAGGTCCCTAGCTCAGGTTATGACCATTTAACGGAAACTAGTAATTTAAAGGCTAAAGATTTCCAAAAGTTTGACCACGGATTTGACTTTTTGATATCGGGGTCGGAATCCGATTACGAAAATTTGAATAGCTCTGTTATATCATTTATGACTTGTGTGCCAAATTTGAAGTCATTCTAGATTCATTTAGCATGTTTCGGCACAAGTCTTGTAAATTGAAAAGTTTGAAACTCAAAAGTTCGAATTGAGGTGTGAATTATAATTTCGATATTATTTGATGTGATTTGAGACCCCGAGTAAGTCCGTGTTATGTTTTAGGACTTGTTGGTATATTTAGTTGAGGTCCCAGGGGCTTCGAGTGAATTTCGCATGAGGTTCAGATCAATTTTGCTACATGTTGCATTGTTGATGACTGCTGGTTCTGGTATTTTCACACCTACGGAAATAGACTCGCAGGTGCGATGTCGCAGAAGCGACGACGAGGTTGCAGAAGCGATGGAGTGTTGGCTGGGCAGTGCTCGCAGGTGCACAAATTGTTCCACAGATGCATAGTCGCATCTGCGCTTGGCTTTCCGCAGAAGCGGCCTGACTTGCAAATGCGCCAACTGTTCCGCAGAAGTGGGGGTTCGGGGTTTCATTATTTTTCACCATTTTCAGATTATGGAGCTCGGGTTGGGCGATTTTTGGGAGATATTTTTCCACACAGCTTTGGGTAAGTGTTCTTGACTCCCTTGTGATTATATTCCATGAATTAATCCTCATTTTCGGCTTTAGATTATTGCTTTTCGAGAGAAATCAGAGGAATTTTCTACAATTGCATAAAATGAATTTTCGAGATTTGAACACCGATTCGGAGTCGGATTTGAGTGAAATTAGCATGGTTGAACTTATAATTGGATGGGTTGTCGGATTTTGTGAGTTTCGTCGGATTTCGAGACGTGGGCCCCACTAATGATTATTGAGATGAATTTCGGATTTTAATCTGGAAAATTTTTAATTTCATACGGAATTAATTCCTACAATTTGTATTGAATTTATTGAATTATTTATGACTAGATTTGAGGATTCCGGACACGAATTCGCGAGGCAGAGGTTTATTGGATTCTTGAATTTGATTGCAAAGCGAGGTAAGTATCGTGGTTAACCTTGACTTGAGGGAGTAGGACTTATTTGTCTATTTTCTACGTGATTTAATGTGCGGGTACAACGTATATGTGAGGTGACGAGTACTTATGCATTGTGGTTGAGTCAACGCATGCGGGTGGAATTTGTTTATTATGAATAATTGCCTATTTAGTTAAGACATACTTGTTTAAGTTTATTATTGATTATTTGATCATTATTCGTGAAATTATTATTCATTTAATTATTGTTGAATATTTCGGAAGGTGAAGTCGGTATTTTGGTATTGAATTGATTGATAAGTGCATATTCCCGCATTTAAATACTCTTCCAAATTTATATTATTATTTTCATGGTAAGGAAGTGTGTAAAAGCAGGAAAGGTGATGCCGTGCCATTCTTTTATTATTTATAATATCATTGTCATGGTAAGGAAGAGTGTAAAAGCACGAAGGGTGTTTTCGTGCCATTTATGAGTGTAAAAGAACGAAGGGTGTTGTCGTGCCATTTGTGAGTGTAAAAGCATGAAGGGTGATGCCGTGTCATTTTCAGAAAGAGTAAAAGCACGAAGGGTGATGCCATACCAAATGAGAGTAAAAGCACGAAAGGTGGTGTCGTGCCCTTTTTATGTTATCAATTGCTCATTTTATTGTTGATAAATTAAATGGTTGCTAAGTGATACTTCTCCTGCTGGAATTGTTATATCATTCCCCTTCGCATGTTCCCTCCCAATTTATAAATTATTATTTATTGTATTATTGTTACTTTATATTTGTATATACTTGTACAAGTGATACTACACTCTGCACTTATTGTGCTGATTTTGGAGTTAGTTTTAGCGGCGTACCATAGATTTGCTCGGATTCAACTACCTAGAGGAAACTTGAGGTATAACTACACATCGTCCGCAGTTCTGAAGTCCCCTTCTATCTTATCTTAGCTGTGTCTTATCTTTTAAACATCTTGAATTTTATTCAGACCTTTATTTGTATTATCCTAGTAGCTCGTGCACTTGTGACACCGGATTCGGGGATGTATTTTGATAATTCGGTATTTATGGTCTTCCGCACTTTATTTCAGTAATTTGACTTATATTTAATTAAATTTGCTTAAAAATAGTTAAGATTATTTTAACGTTGGCTTGCCTAGCATGTGAAATGTTAGGCGCCATCATGATCCTAAAGGTGAGAATTTCGGGTCGTGACAGAAAGGCGAGCAATATGTTGCTCCTGCTCTGCCAAAAGCTAATCCCGTGCGGGGGTAATCTCTTCCTTTTCATGAATCAACCTCTGAAAGCCCTCGGAAGCAAGAAAGTTGGCCTACAAAATAAGAAGGGTAAATTCAGGATATGTTCATGCCCAAAATAGAAGGAGTAATAAATGAAGAAAGGAACGTACTACTGCAGCATTGTGCCTGGCGTTGTTCAACAAACACTCTCCCGAGAGTGCCTGAATCTTTTTCCAGTCTTTCTCTGAAGCCAAAGACTTCAGATAATTAGCAAGCTCCACCAACCGGGATAACAAGTTGCATCCGGTAGAGACCAAAATAGTAACCTTCCTCCTCCTTTGTGGATCTTCAGAAGGGAAACATAATTTTTCCCCAAATTCCCATGAACCGGAGACTGTGGAAGAGGAACACCTTCTTCGTGGTCAGGTGCGGCCGGTGGAGATGATATAGCAATTACTGGTAGAAGAGTAGATGAAGATGGAAGTGATGTACCAGTTGTTGGTGTTAGTGAAGATGGAGATGAAGCTGATGGAGTTAAAGAGTGAAAAGCAGCTGCATCAAATGCATTGTTGATTATTGAATACTCGCCAACTATAGACGGTAGGGACCGTGTACTCAGCCATACAGTACCAAGCATAGCTATTGGGGCCCATAAATCGGAGTTGAAATTATCTGCCAAATCAAACTCTCCCCAAAGTGTCGAGGCATCATCCTCGGTTGGTATAACTATCTCAACAGGTCGAGCATCCCGTTGAGATAATAAGGATCATCATCTTCTATGTAGAGTAGCTCCCACATCACTAGCTTCTTCATCATCATCGATCGTGACGGTGTCTACGATCGGCCCAGAGGGAGGGCCAGTCACCATCGCTACCGGAAATGACTCGGGGGCATTGGTCCTCGCCCTCTTATTCTTTTCCCCGGCTGCGGAGGAGCGTCTTCTCTTTGGTTGTTTGTCTTCCGGCCGGGGACTCCGTAAATAAACATTTTCTCCCTAAGCAAGCCCGGAGACACCTGTTCAAGTCTCCTGGGTATGGTGACCCACCCTATCCCGCGGAAGATTTTGGGAGAATAGAGATTCATCATATGAGCTAAGGTTAGCTCCTCTCAGTCTCCTGGCACAAACACCGAAGGCAAGCAACCGTCCTCCACACAAAAGGACTTACTTATGCAAAACCTACTTGGTAGCGGAGGCAAAACTCCACAATCATGGAGTCAAACTCTCCGCTCAAAGAGAACGCACCCAAAGTAAACAGATACGTGTAAAAATATGTAAAACCCTCCTTGGGTAGGGTGACCCACTCCAATAGATCAGGAGCAATAATATCCAAGTCATGGTAGCGGAAATCTTCCTTTACAACAGGAATGCTAGAAGGACATATGAAAGAAGGATACCTACTAACGGCCCATGTACGAGAGTTAGTAGTAGGGAATTTCTCTTCAATATCTTTTATAGTAATAAGACTTCTAGGTAAGATGGAGCCCACTGTTGGAGGAGCAGAGTCCTCAGCCTTGTTCTTGCTCTTTGAAAAAGCGGTACGCTTTGAGGAAGAATTCATTGTATGGAAGAAGGAGAAGGTTTTTATTTAAAGAGAATTAGAGAAAAGTTGAAGAGCAAGATGCAAGATAGATAAGGGAAGCTTGAAATATTATGAAATATAAGGGAGAAGGTTGATACGTATAAGTAAAGGTTTTGGCGGCTAACTTCATGGTCATAATTACCTCGATAATCGGTAAAAGTTGTGCTGAATCATGGGATAACGCGTGTTCAGGGCATTAAATACAGAGACACGTGTATCTAATCAATCGTCAGAAGCATTCAGAGGGAATTATAGTAATTTCCGCCAAAAGAGTGTTTCTACCAACTTCCAGGTAACACAAAGTTATGTCATCGGAAAGCAGGGGGACTATCTGTATAGGGCAAAATATGTTGTGACACGTGGCCATCAATAAAGGGACACGTGAAATCCAAGACCGGGGGGGGGGGGGGGGGGGATGGCCAAAGACCGAAGGCAATTATTTCATTTGTCACCAGAAAGAATAACATTCATTCTTCGCCTGATAGCATTTAATAGAGAATATTCCACGGCATTAAGAGTAATTACCCGTTACAGGGAATTTGGCATTTATGTTCACAGTTATATCTTTATCAATGTCCCTCATAATTGACACTAAAGAAGGGCACAATCCTAGGACCTTCTTCCCTAGACATAGTTATAAATAGTGAGCTCAGTTATCATTGTAAAGGACACGAATTTTCTGAAAAACTTACGCTACATTTTGTACAACGCTCAATACAATCTTATCTTCTTAATCTTTAATTTTGTTGTTGTTGTGCTCGGAAGTCATGTTCCTGGAACTGTTGCTTCTGTTGTTTCGTCTACATTCTAAGGCTAAGTATTGCATAATTCTTCGATTATTTTATTATTTCAGGATCAAATAAATTTATTTGTCTAGAAACCATGTATAAATTCAACTGTACCATTTTACGGGTAAACAACCAGGTCTAGCAGATCACTTTTATTTCTTATCAATTTATTCCCCATACTCTTTAATGATTACTCTATCACTTTTAATATTTAGATTTATTAACATAAACAACTCTATCTAACTAAAATGCACAAATGAATATACATTATTGCATTGTAATATTATTTATATAATGAAATATTGCTAATTATGCACCCAAATTATTCAGTAAATATATAACGGAATTATTACATTATTATACCATTATTTCTAATTAAACATGCAAACAAGAACTATTGTTATATGTATTTCTAATTTTACATTCTTTATATTGATATAATATATTTTGTAATCTATACATGATTTTATGTAGTGCAAAATTATCTATTTAATTTATACATGATATATTATAATTTATACATGATTTATATATTGTATATTATATTAATTAGTTTCATTTTTGTAATGTGAGCAATAAATATGTAGTCGACAAATCTCCGAGCGGAAAATTAGGAAGCGAATGTTTTGTATTTTAAATATGCGGGAATCTCGTCCTGAAGTCTTTTGCCCTATTTGGAGTCTCTTACGGTTTGTTAATCTTAATTGCCAAGAAACGTTAATTAGTTAATGCCGCTACACTTCTGTTAATTGCCAAGAAACGTTAATTAGTTAATGCCGCTGCACTTCTGTAATCTTTTATAGATATTCCACATTAGGAATTCTTGGGTCGTTTCACAAGCTAGGGTAATAAATTGTTTCATCTGTATTTGACGCTGGTTTATCTAGAAGACTTTAGCTTTCACGTGTAGAAAGGGATAAAACCTTTGGCTTTAACAAGTAATACTGCTCCTATGCTTTTGGATAGTATAATCGATCGATATCTGATGTTCTTTTATGTTGGATATTGGGTTCGGGTTGCCCAGGTGGACTGATCCGACCCGTTTAAGAAGATGTAATTAAAGAAAGTTACCTAGGGAAGGTTTAATTTCTAACAGAAAACTATTGTACGTTGCAAGGAAATTGGGAGCGTACGATTAGTTTATCTTAGCGAAAGTTTCCTCTCACAACTTTCCTTCTATATAATTAAGGCTTTCTTCAATAGAGAGTTTACTCTATGCAATCTATATTATATTAAAAGTTGGATAGTGAAACATGTGATTAAGAAAAAGAAGTCACTTGACAATTTTAAGACAACATTAATAATTTGAATTATAAATGAAAACATAATTAATGGAAGTAGTACTTTAATAAGAAATATGTTTTAATTATGATAGGAAATATATTCATTTGTTGACTCTTCAGAATCTCTATTATATTATTAAATATAAATTTTAATTTGGAAAATAAATAAGATAGAGTAGTATAATTTAGTTAACCTTTTTTTTGTATAATTATGGCACACACGCCTGTTATGGAAACAATTAAAGATTGATGAAATATTCTTTAATTGATCAAGCTTTGTATCTCACCTTATTTGGATACAATATACATTACTGTAGATATTTTTGATTAAATTTTTGTGTATAATTTAGTTATGGAAGGTATCCTTTTTAAAGAAAAAATCAATTAAATTTTTGTTTTGTATCTTACACATTAATTTTAAGTTGAAATAACAATTGTTTATTTAGTATATGTAATGACCCGGCCGGTCATTTTGCTTTCTAGATCTCCGTTTCACTAACTAAGACTCCTCGTATGTGCTTTACTGATTTATGACTTGCGGGGATGGTTAGTTCGGGTTTGGAAGGATTCGGGTTGAAATCCGAACACTTAGTTCCTTAATATTAGCTTTAAAGGGGTAAGTTTGACTTTGGTCAACATTTCAAGTAAACGACCTCGGAATCAGGATTAGACGGTTCTAACATATTCGTATGATGATTTTGTACTTGGGTGTGTGTTCGTATCGGGTTTTGGATGACCCAGTAGTGTTTCGGTACCTAAAGTTGAAAGTTGGCTTATTGAAAGTTTATAAGTACTTTAAATTTGGTTTGGAGTAGGTTTTGGTGTTATCGAGGTCCGTTTGGGATTTCAAGCCGGGAAATATTTCTGTATGGTGATTTAAGACTTGCACACAAAATTTGTGTCATTCCGAGTAGTTTAAGTGTGATTCGGCGTGATCGGAGTATGTTGGAAGAACGTGAAGTTCATAAGTTAATTCTATTGGTTTTGGATTGAGATTCTTAGTTTTAATATTGTTTTTCGTGTTTCGACGGTGCGAGCGAGTCCGTTTTATGTTCACAAACTTGTTGTTGTGTTCGGGTGAGGCCCCGGGGGCCTCGGGTGTTAATTGGACCATGTGAGAACCAAGTTTGGACTTGGCGAAGTTGCTGAAGCAGCAGGGCTTCTGCTGTGTTCGCACTTGCAAAGGGTTGGCCGCAGGTGCAGCACCGCATAAGCGGCTCGTTGACTGCAAGTGCGTATTTGGGTTTGCGTGGGCTGAGTCTGCAGATGCGGACATGGAGGGCATAGACGCGCGGCCGCAGAAGCAGTCAGCGGTCCGCAGAAGCGGGCATGGTCACAGGTGCGGCTTGTATGCCGCAGGAGCGGGCTCGCAGATGCGAGCCATTTTCTGCAGATGCGGATTTAGGCCAGCTGAGGGAGAACCGCATCTACGATGAACCTTCCACAGATGCAGAGCCGCAGATGCGGCCAATGAACCGCAGAAGAGGAAAACCGCCAGGCAGAAGGGTTGCATTTAAGTTAAGATTTAGGCTCATTTCTTCATCTCTAACTTGTTGGTCGAACATAGAGCTCTTTGAAGAGGAATTTTCACCTAGCACTTTGAGGTAAGTAATTTCTATACAATATGAGTTTAAAACATATATTATGGGTACATTTTAATATTTAAAATTGTGAAAGATTATGTGTTTAGTTGAAAAACCTAAGTTTTGATAAAAATGAGATTTTACCACGAAAATAATTATGGAATTGGGTAAAAATTATATATTTGAGTTCGTGAAATTACGGTTAACAATTATCTTTGAAAATTTTCTAAATCCGAGCACGTGCGCCGAGGGGTAAAGTTTAGGAATATTTCAATTTGGGTTGGGTAAATAGTTAAATTATGAACTTTTGAACATGTATTGATTAATTTATATAATATTTGACTAGTTTCGGGTTGTTTGGCACCAAGTTGAGGATTTAAAGCATATTTGTGGATCGGAAGTGAGCTTGAGAATGAGGTAAGTCTCTTACCTAACCTTGTAAGAGGAAATTTACCCCATAGGTAATTTAAATTACTATTTGCTACTAATTTTGGGGTTTACGTACGCACGAGGTGACGAGAGTCCGTGCGTAGTTACTAATTATGCTTATGTCCGGGTAATTTGGGACCCAAATCATGAAATACTTGTAATGTTTGCACCTTATTTTGTTAATTAAAAGAAACTAAATTATATTGAAACTTGAAAGAGGAATTGTAAAAGACCGACTTTCACTTTTCTTTAGTTTTGGCGAGATACTTGATCGTTAATAGAATTGTGCTTCTTTGTGTATTAGCCTTGTAATAGCTTTTAAACTGAATGTTCATAAAGTATCATCTCTTCTTGTGGAGCGGGCCGAACGCCTTGGCAGTAAAATAGATGCATCTATGGTTCGTGCCGCACGACCCTCGGCAGTGTATACATTATTCTGGATCGGGTCGTACGACCTCGACATAATCGTTCATGATAATACTCGGAGCTTAATTATACTTGATATTATTTTATGGCTTGAGAGATTAAAATTATATATGATAGAAACTGACTTGGGATTTACCATTAGTGAAAGAATTATTTATTTTCTGCTTGTTATTGAGATTATTATTATTTACATAAACCATGCTCATGTAGAATTTCTGTATTTTATTGTTAGCCCATAGTAAGTGTCGATGTCGACCCCTCGTCACTACTTCTTCGAGCTTAGACTAGATACTTACTGGATACATGTTGTTTATGTACTCACCTTACACGTCTGCACTAACCGTGCAGGATCTGAGGCAGTTGCATCTGGTAGTCATACTAGAGCGCACCCCCGTTACCCTGAGGCCTAGTGGTGAGCTGCTTCCCTAAGCCGTTCTGCAACACCTAGAGTCTCTCTGTTGTATTTATTTTTCTATCTACTTTATTTCAGACCGTAGTTAAAGTATTGTATATTCTACTAGTTGCTCATACGCTTGTGACACCAGGTCCTAGCATACACACTAGTAGACTTTATGGTTTTGGAGTATTCATGTCACTATATTTGCAACTCAATTGCCTTCGTTTTGTTTTATTAAATTTTCCACTCCTTAATCGTTTAATAAATGAAATGTAATTACCTGAAAACATATTAAAAGAGTAATCGCATAGTCAGTTCATCGTTGGCTTGCCTAGCGGCGACATTAGGCGCCATCACGGCCAAATAGAGAAGTTGGGTCGTGACAACATAGTATCAGAGCACTAGGTTCACGTAGGTCTCACAAGTTATGAGCAGGCCTAATAGAGTCTTGCGGATCGGTGTGGAGACGTCCGTACTTATTTGCCAAAGGATATAGGGTGTTAGGAAACTACTCTTTCTTCATCTCCTATCGTGCAGTTGATGTTGTGCTAAGTATCGTTTTCTTATTCTCTCACAGATGGTGAAAACGCGCGCGACAGATGTACCCGATCACCCCGGAGCTGCTCCCCCAGTTGCTAGAGGCCGAGGGAGGGCTCCAGCCCATGGTAGAGGATGAGGACTTCCTAGAGTTGCCCCAGTTGTGCCACCCATAGATCCAGTAAATATTCTTATTATTGAGGAGCAACGCGAGGTGCCTGTAGCAGACCCAGCCCTAGTGGATTTCATGTCCTCACCGGGATTCCAGGAGGTCATGGGTCATATGCTGCGGTTCATGGATTCTATGACTCAGGCTGGTTTATTTCCAGCGGACCCAACCACATCTCAGGTGGGAGGGGGAGCATAGACCCCTACCGCTCAGGCTCCAGGGCATGCAGTTGTCGTATATCAGACCCCGGGCGCACTAACCATGGGCGGAGCTCAGCCAAATGCAGTAGCTATACCTGAGCCCAGACCAACTGCGGTTGGCGATCTGTAGAAGCTACTGGACATATTGACTAGGCTACATCCTCCTGTATTTGGGGGTGAGCGCCATGAGGACCCCCAGGATTTTATTGATTTGTGCATGGATAGACTCCACAACATGAGGATATTGGAGTCCCATGAGGTGGACTTTACCACCTTTCAGCTGGAGGGCATGGACCGTGGATGGTGGCAATACTATCTTCTTGGAAGACTAGCAGGTTCTCCTCCCATGACTTGGGATCGGTTCACACGCCTCTTCTTGGACAGATATATTCCACCCTCTCAGAGGGAAGAGTTGCGGTTTCAGTTCGAGCAGCTCCAGCAGGGTCAGATGTAGGTGACTGACTATGAGGCGAGATTATCTGAATTGTCTCGCCATGAACTTATGATACTTCCTACCAATGAAGAGTGCGGAGGTTTGTTGCAGGGTTTGCACTATGGTATTCAGGCCATTATGGCCCGAAAGGTTAAGATGGGGACTTCTTACAAGCTAGTTGTGGAGATAGCTCGGAGAATCGAGGGTGCCCTCAGCAGAGCCAAGAGCAGGCGATGAGGGATAAGCGGTTTCGATATTCCGGAGAGTTCAGCGGTGCCCCGACTGGGGGCAGGGGTCAGTTCGTGAGGGGTCAGTCTAGCAGGCCCACCTATCCAACACCGCTGCTTTCTCGGGGTGCTCCCATACAACCTTATTTTAGCTCCATGCCAGAGAGTTCCTACCACCCACCAGCTATTCAGGGTTCCTCCAGTGGTTATTCAGGCCTTCAAGGTCAGACTTCAGGTTAGCAGCCCACCGTACCGAGAGGTTGTTTTGAGTGTTGGGATCTTAGTCTTGTGCAGAGGTTTTTCCCCAGGCTTTGGGGCAATGCAGTGCAGCAGGGTCAGCAGCCTATGGTTACAACACCAGTAGCCACACCAGCCATCTGGCCACCCAGAGGCGGAGGGCAGGTGGGTGGGGGTCTTCTTTGAGGTGGAGGCCAGTCAGGTGGCGCTCCAGCTAGGTTCTATGCTTTTTCGGCCAGACCAGATGCAATGGCCTCATATATCGTGATCACATGTATTATTTCTATCAGCGGTAAGGATGCTTCTGTACTATTTGATCCAAGGTCTACATATTCGTATGTTTCATCTCTGTTTGCTTATTTCCTGGGAGTTACTCGTGAGTCCTTGGGTACTCTTGTTTATTTGTCCACTCCAGTGTGCGATTCTGTTGTAGTGGATCGGATCTACCGATCCTGCATTGTTACTTTCTATGGTTTTGAGACCCGATCAGATCTTTTGTTGCTTGTTATGACCAACTTTGAGGTCATCCTGGGCATGGATTGGTTGTCTCCATATCACACCATCCTTGATTGTCATGCCAATACTGTTACCTTGGCGATGCCAGACTTACCTAGATTGGAGTGGAATGGATTGTCTTTCAGTGCATCTACTCGAGTTATCTCCTTTCTGAAGGCTCGACACATGGTCGAGAAAGGTTATTCGGCTTATCTAGCCTATGTTTCCTTCTGATCTTCCAGGCATACCACCAGATCGTGATATCAATTTTTGTATTGACTTGACTCCAGGTACCCAGCCTATATCTATTCCACCATACCCCATGGTGCCGAAAGAGTTAAAGGAGTTGACGGATTAGCTTGAGGAGTTGCTAGCAAATGGGTTCGTCAAACCAAGTGTATCATCTTGGGGTGCACCGGTGTTATTTGTGAAGAAGAAAGATGGGACTATGCGGATGTACATTGATTACCGCCAGATGAACAAAGTTACCATTAAGAACTAGTACCCGTTGCCGTGTAATGATGATTTATTTGACAAGTTGTAGGGTGATCTCTAAGATCGACTTGAGATCGTGGGGTACCATCAGTTGAAGATTCGAGATTCAGATGTTCTACATATGGCCATTATGAGTTTCTAGTGATGTCCTTTGGTTTGACTAACGCCCCGATGGCATTTATAGATTTGATGAACCGGGTCTTAAGGCCATATATTGATTTGTTTGTCATTGTCTTCATTGATGACATTTTGATATACTCATGTAGCATGGAGGAGCACGAGCAACATTTGAGAGTAGTGCTTCAGACCTTGCGGGAACATAAGCTATATGCTACGTTCTCCAGGTGTGAGTTCTTGTTAGATTATGTGGCATTCTTGGGACATGTTGTATCAGGCGAGGGTATTAAGATAGATCCCAAGAAGATCGAGGCAGTTTAGAGTTGGCCTCGTCCTACTACGGCGACTGAGATCAGGTGCTTTTTGGGGCTAACAAGTTATTATCGTCGGTTCATGGAGAGTTTCTCATCTATTGCATCACCTCTGACTAGATTGACCTAGAAGGGTGCTCCGTTCCGATGACTATGAGGCAAGCTTTCAAAAGCTCAAGACCGCATTGACTTCAGCACCAGTATTAGTGTTGCCTTCCGGTTCGGGGATGTATTCGAGGGACGGTACTAACTTATTGGTTCTCAGAGGGACGGTACTGCAGGGTGGTGCCAAGGAGGTTGATGTCTGTAAGGATGGTGTTCTGCGACTCCAGGGTCATCTATGTGTACCTAATGTTGATGGATTGAGGGAAAAGATTCTAGAAGAGGCACACAGTTCTCGGTATTCTATTGATCCATGTGCTACGAAGATGTATCGCGACCTGAGGCAACATTATTGGTGGCGGCGGATGAAGAAGGACATAGTTGAGTATGTAGTGAGGTGCCTTAATTTCCAGCAGGTTAAGTACGAGTACCAGAGGCCAGGTGGCCTACTCCAGTGGATGGTTATACCTAAGTGGAAATGGGAGCACATTACTATGGATTTCGTAGTTGGGTTTCCGCGGACCTTGCGGAAGTTTGATGTAGTTTGGGTCATTGTTGACAGGTTGACCAAGTCGGCACACTTCATTCCAGTGGTGACCACATACTTTTCATAGAGATTGGCCAAGATTTACATTCAGGAAATTGTCCGGTAGCGTGGTGTGCTTGTCTCCATTATATCCGATAGAGGCCCTCAGTTTACTAGGCATTCATGGAGGGCAGTATAGAGTGAGTTGGGGACCCGGGTAGAGCTCAACATAGCATTTCATCCTCAAACCGACGGGTAGTCAGAGCGGACGGTTCAGATCTTGGAGGATATGCTCAGAGCATGTGTGATTGACTTTAGAGGGCAGTGGGATCGATTCTTTCCTTTGGGTGAGTTTTCTTACAATAACAGTTATTAGTCCAGCATCGAGATGGCTCCATTTTAGGCTTTATATGGTTGGCGATGTCTTTCGCCCATCGGATGGTTTGAGTCTGGCGAGGCTAAGTCATATGGTGCTGATTTAGTAAAGGATGCCTTGGAAAAGGTAAAGTTGATTCAGGAGCAACTTCGCACAGCACTGTCCAGATAGAAGAGTTACGCGGATCAGAAGGCACGTGATTTATCATTTATGGTAGGCGAGAAGGTTCTCTTAAAAGTCTCGCCGATGAAGGGGATCATGAGGTTCGGTAAAAAGGTCAAGTTGAACCCAAGGTTCATAGGTCCATTTGAGGTGTTGAGACTAGTTGGGGAGGCTACTTATGAGCTTGCTTTACCTCCCAGTCTATCTGGAGTTCATCCGGTTTTTCATGTGTCTATACTCCGGAGGTATCATGCCGACAGATTGCATGTGTTAGACTACAACATAGTTCAGTTAGATGAGAGCCTGGGTTAGAAGAGAGCCAGTTGCCATTGTTGACAGGCACGTTCTCCAGTTGAGGTCTAAGAAGATTTATGCGGTAAAAGTTTAAGGGAGGGGTCAACCAGTCGAGGAGGCGACTTGGGAGACCAAGGAGGACATGTGGAGCAGATATCCACACTTATTCGGCACTCTAGGTATGATTCTAGACCAGTTCGAGTACGAACATTTATTTAAAAGGAGGAGAATATAATGACCCGATCGGTCATTTTTCTTTATAGATTCCCGTTAAATAAGACTCCTCGTATGTGATTTACTGATTTATGACTTACGGGGATGGTTTATTCGGTTTTAAAAGGATTCGGGTTGAAATCGGAACACTTAGTTCCTTAATATTGTCTTTAAAGGGGTAAATTTGACTTTGGTCAACATTTCTAGTAAACAAACTCGGAATCAAGATTCGATGGTCCCAATAGGTTCGTAAGATGATTTTTGACTTGGGCGTCTGTTCGGATCGGGTTTTGGATGACCCGGGAGCATTTAGGTGCCTAAAGTTGAAAGTTGTCTCTTTGAAAGATTAAAAGTTCTTCAAATTTGGTTTGGAGTAGATTTTGGTGTTATCAAGGTCCGTTTGGGATTTGGAGCCCGGAAATAGTTCTTTATGGTGACTTAATACTTGCACGGAAAATTTAATGTCATTTCGAGTACGTTGGAAGAATTTGAAGTTCATAAGTTAATTCCATTAGTTTTAGATTGTGATTCTTAGTTTTAATGTTGTTTTCGCATTCCGAGGGTGCGAGCGAGTCCGTTTTATGTTTACAAACTTGTTGGTGTGTTCGGGCGAGGCCCCGGGGTTCCCCAGGTGTTAATCGGACGATGTGCGGACCAAGTTTGGACTTGGAGAAGATGCTGAAGCAACAGGGCTTCTGGTGCGTTCGCACCTGCGAAGGGTTGGCCGCAGGTGCGGCTCGTTGGCCATAGGTGCGCATTTGGTCTGCGTGGGCTGAGTGCGCAGATGCGGACATGGAGGGCCCAAATGCACGACCGCAGAATTGGGCATGGTTGCACGTGCGGCTCGTACGCTGCAGGAGCAGGTTTTCAGAAGCGAGCCATATTTTGCAAATGCTGATTTAGGCCTGTTGAGGGAGAACCGCATCTGCGAGGAACCTTTTGCAGATGCGGAGCCGCAAATTCTGTCAATGAACTGCAGAAGCGGAAAAATCGCTGGGAAGGGTTGCATTTAAGTCGAGATTTAGGCTCATTTCTTCATGTCTCTCACTTGTTGGTCAAACATAGAGCTCTTTGAAGAGGGATTTTCACCTAGTACTTTGAGGTAAGTGATTTCTATACAATATGAGTTTAAAACATAGATTATGGGGAGATTTTAACATGTAAAATTATGAAAAATTATGGATTTAGTTGATAAACCCAGGTTTTGATAAAAATGGGATTTAACCACGAAAATGGTTATGGAAATGGGTAAAAATTATATATTTGAGTTTTTAAGGTTATGGGTAATAATTATCATCGAATAGTTTTGCAATCTGGGCACGTGGGCCCGAGAGTGAATTTTAGGAATATTCCAATTTGGGTTGGGTAATTACTCTAATAGTTAAATTATGAACTTTTGAACATGTATTGATTAATTTATATATCATTTGACTAGTTTCAGGTCGTTTGGCACCGAGTTGAGGATTTAAAGAATATTTGTGGATCAGAAGTGAGCTTGAGAATGAGGTAAGTCTCCTGCCTAACCTTGTAAGAGAGAATTTACCCCATAGGTGATTTAAATCACTATTTTCTACTAATTGTGGGGGCTATGTATGCACGAGGTGATTAGAGTTCGTGCGTAGTTACTATATGTTTATGTCCGGGTAGTTTAGGACCCAAATCATAAAATACTTGTAATGTTTGCACCCTATTTTCTAATTCAAAGAGCCTAAATTATATTGGAACTTAATAGAGGAATTATAAAAGACCGACTTCCACTTACTTGCGTTTTGGCGAGATACTTGACCGTTAATAGAAGTTGTGCTTCTTTATGTATTAGCCTTATAATAGCTTTTAAAACGAATGTTTATAAAGTATCATCTCTTCTTGTGGAGCGGGCCGAACGCCTCGGCAGTAGAATAGATGCATCTATGGTTCGTGTCGCTCGACCCTCGGCAATGTACATATTATTCTGGATCAGGTCGTACGACCTCGGCGTAATCGTGCGTGATAATACTCGGAGCTTAATTATAGTTGATATTATTTTATGGCTTGAGAGGTTAAAATTATAAATGGCAGAAACTGAATTGGGATTTACCATTAGTGAAAGAATTATTTATTTCCTGCTTGTTATTGAGATTATTATTATTTACATAAACCATGCTCATTTAGAATTTCTGTATTTTATTGTTAGCACATAGTAAGTGTCGATGTCAACCCTCGTCACTACTTCTTCGAGGTTAGACTAGATACTTACTGGGTACATATTGTTTATGTACTCACGCTACACTTCTGCACTAACCGTGCAGGATCTGAGGCACGCATCTAGTAGTCATACTAGCGAAACCCCCGTTACCCTGAGGCCTAGTGGTGAGCTACTTCCTTGAGCCGTTCTGCAGCACCTAGAGTCTCTATTTTGTATCTATTTTTCTGTCTACTTTATTTCAGATAGCAGTTAGAATTTTGTATATTTTACTAGTTGTTCATACGTTTGTGACACCAGGTCTTGGCATACACACTAGTAGACTTTATGGTTTTGGAGTATTCATGTCACTATATTTGCCACTTAGTTGCCTTCGTTTTATATTTTTAAAATTTTCACTCCTTAATCTCTTAATAAATAAAATATAATTACTTGAAAACTTATTAAAAGAGTAATCGCATGGTCAGTTCACCGTTGGCTCGCCTAGCAGCGACGTTGGGCACCCATCACGGCCAAATAGAGAAGTTGGATCGTGACAGTACAAACTTTGTATTTGACCTTATTTGTATACAATATACATTACTATAGGTATCTTTAATTAAATTTTGTATATAATTTAGTTATGGCAGGTATCCTTTTTTGAAAAAGAATCAATTAAATTTTCGTTTTGTATCTTACATATTGATTTTAAGTTGATATAATAGTTCTTTAATTTGTTGGATTCTATTTGTATAACATCAATAAAAGTTATTAATTGATATTCTTTGTATCTAATTAATAATTGAATTTTGTTTGAATTGCATAAAGCTGTCACCGAATTGTATAACTAAATAGTACTAAATATCTTTTCCTTTTGGAAGAAACATTCTCTATAATTTTGTATCTAATTACTAATTGATTTTTTTGTTAATGAATTGCTAGAGCTGTCACCGAGTTATATAAGGAAATAATATTAAATATCTTTTCTTTTTGAACATTATCTAGAATTGTGTATCTAATTAATAATTAAAACTAAATATATAAAGTGCATATAGTATTGTCACCGATTAATATAAGAAAATATTACTAAATATCTTTTCCTTTTGAAGAAACATTCTCTAGAATTTTTCCCTGATTAATAATTGAATACTTTTATGAATGATATATTAGAACTGTGGCTGATTATATAAGGAAATAATATTGATACAGTACATTACTGTAGATATCTTTGATTAATTATTTGTGTATAATTCAGTTATGGTAGATATCATTTTTTGAGAAAACATCAATTAAATTTTTGTTTTGTATCTTACACATTAATTTTAAGTTGAAATAATAATTCTTTATTTGGTATAAATTTTGTATCTGGCCTTATTTGTGTACAATATATGTCACGCCCCGACCTCGGGGAGCGCGACCGGCGCTCAACCGAGATAACCCGGCCGAGCAAGCCTACTAGATGCCTTCTACCCAAACTCACCCATTAATAACGAGAAGATATAATTTCATTAATTAGACAATACAGAGACCATGCATACAATACCAATCCATTACTATTTGCTACTTTATTCATGAGTACCCCGAAATTCTACATTACACATCAATAGTTTAGAAGTGAAACATCTGATACAATTACAACATCATTAGTTTCATCTTCCTTATCCCAACGTATAACTCACTCAATGTCTACGGAGCCTCTAACTGGTACAAAAGAGTATTAGGATAGTACCGGAAATAAGGCCCTGGCTATACCTTAAAACACAATACATAAGAAACAAAAAATACATGACCCCGATATGAAGTGGGGCTCACCAAGTCAGCTGGGAGGAGGATGGACTGCTATCATTGACCGATGTCGCCTGCTATGGAACCACCTACATCCATTCAAAGATGCAGCACCCCCGGCAAAAGGGACATGAGTACATGTGGAATAGTACTCGTATGTAAGGCAGACAGAAAAACACATGAAAATACGGTAACTCAAATAAGAGGTAAATAAAGGACATGAAGGAACTACAAAACATCCCATAGATTCAAATTTCAAGTCTTATTATACCTACATCATTTTAAACCTCTTTTGGGATCAACTGAGCCATGTGAACTATACATGGAATACATAATGTAATATAATTTAAACAACATGCACAAACAACGCCAATGAAAGTGTCACTTATTGCTTGCGTTAATAATGCGTCTCACTAGACCGTCCATATCCCTCTCTTATTTTATGACCATACATTTCATAGACCATTCTTAGTGCTCACATGTCATATTATATACCTATGCATCTCATAGACCGTCCATAGTATTTATTCATACCGTACACCTATACATTTCATACATAATATACTTATATGTTTCATAAACCGTCCATAGTATTCCTTACACAATATACCTATGTGTTTCATAGACCGTCCATAGGATTCCATACACAATATGCCTACGCGCTTCATAGACCGTCCATAGGATTCATAACACAATATACCTATGCGTTTAATAGGCCGTCCATAGGATTCCATACATAATATACCTATGCGTTTCATAGACTGTCCATAGGATCACATATACAATACACCTATGCATTTCATAGACCGTCCATAGGATTCATAACACAATATACCTATTCGTTTCATAGACTGTCCATAGGGTTCATAACACATTATACCTATGCGTTTCATAGACCGTCCTTAGGGTTCATAACACATCATTATGCACATAACTATGTATAAACTTAGACGATATGGCTAACGCTACTTTTAAGGTCGTAAGTTCCCGGATCATTGGAACACTTCATGTTCATACTCATCACGGAGGAACATAGCTCATTACATTAACACATGCATGGCCAATCATTAAGTAGATTTCAATGGTACATAAACCCAATTTCTTTCCTTAAGGTTCATCGTCATTTAGCATAGGACGTATCTTTTACACCTCATTATATACCTCTTTATCATCTTGAGTCACTAACTAAGTTCATGATTTTTGTTTTGGCAACGGCTGCAGTTCATGTTCATACTACCACTTACTTGTACTAGTCACGGGTGATCATAGGACATTAATGACATTATTGTATAAAGGATTCAAAACTCATCTCATAATGTTTTACACATTCGTTCATTTCATCGGCACTATTGACCGCAATTATAAATATTTTCTTGGCACGCCGGCCGTATTTAGTATTTCATGCTCACGTTTTTCACTCTCAAATATTATCATCATCATCAATAACAAGGCGTTTCAAATAAAGGTTTTCAGTACACATGTGAGCAATTAAGAGTTAAGCACATAAAGATTTTTCACAAAATTTGACATAATAGCCTTCGCTTGAACTTGACTCGAAGTCGCAATATTTTTAATGCACATCCCATCTTTGAACACATTCTCAAATGAAAACATAACACGATAAAAGTATTTGGGATACATATTGTTCATATATCTTTCAACACAAGATTATTCGGAATAACCAATTTTATAATGAACAACTCGGGACTTACATAAATTACACGAATACCGTGGGATTTAATTTTTAAGAGAGGAGTTTAGCTAACATACTTTGCTTCGAGCCTTTCAATTTACTACAACGTTCCGAAAATCCTAGCAACTTCGATCTATTTAGAGGTATAGCAAAATTGAACACAAATTAGGAAGAAGTTCATGGTGCAGCTCATTTGAGCATTTTATCAAACACTATGTGTGCAAATTTATTACAAGATTCTTCTACAAGATTATTTTTACCCCACAACCAACTCAACACCAAGAGTTCACTCATACTAGTTCAATGATCTGTCCACGACCCTTGATAGTAAATACATACATAAATAACACTCCCACACCCAAGATTTATATTTTCATTAACCACTTTCTACCCCAAATACGAAATTGAAGACTAGAGTTAGAACCTTACCTCTTAGATGGAGATCTTATGATTGGCTTCCTTGATTCTTGAAGATTGGGGCAAGAATGGATGATTAGAATGTTAGGTTTCCTCCTTCTCTCTCTAAAATATTGTTACCTCTCTCTAGAATCATCAAATGATCGCCCCGAAATAAACCCCAAAGGCTATTTATCAAAATGGGATCGGGTTATAAAAATCAGAAAATGAACCCTCCGAACTCAGGTCTGCGATCGCAGAATGGACTGCATAACAGGTAAGCGATCCGCAAAATGGACCGCAAAACGGATGCCTAGAATTGGTTGCACTGGTCAGGTCTGCGACCATTCTGTAGTCCGCAGATAACTTATGCGGTCGCATAATGAATTATACGACCGCAGAATGGGCGCAAAATAACTTTCAAAATTCAACAACTCCCTACTCAACCATGCGATGGTTATGTGACCCGCAAACCTGTTCTGCGGTCGCAAACTTGACCGCATGATCGCCTTCTCTTGCCAAAAATTTCCTTCAACCCCCGACATACTGTACAACCCAAAAAGTTTGTACCGCGGCAAGCAAGCTCGCCGCGAAGCATTTGTACAATCCTCAAATACGTAAGCCTACCTCGGCACCACGAAACCTTAAATTCTTTTACGAAATTTTATGGGGCCTTACAATATACATTACTATAGGTATCTTTAATTAAATTTTGTGTATAATTCAGTTATGGTAGGTATCCTGTTTTGAGAAAGAATCAATTAATTTTTTGTTTTGTATCTTACATATTGATTTTAAGCTCAAATAATAATTCTTTAATTTGTTGGATTCTATTTGTACAACATTAATAAAAGTTATTAATTGATATTCTTTGTATCTAATTAATAATTGGATTTTTTTGAATTGCACAAAGGTGTCACCGAATTGTCAAACTAAATAGTACTAAATATCTTTTCCTTTTGAAGAAACATTCTCTATAATTTTGTATCTAATTAATAATTGATTTTTTTGTTAATGAATTGCTAGAGTTGTCACCGAGTTATATAAGGAAATAATATTAAATATCTTTTCCTTTTGAAAATTCTCCAGTATTGTGTATCTTAGTAATAGTTAAAACTAAATGCATAAACTGCATATACTGTTGTCACCGATTAATATAAGAAAATATTACTAAATATCTTTTCCTTTTGAAGAAACATTCTCTAGAATTTTTCCTAGATTAATAATTGAATACTTTTTATGAATGATATATTAGAACTGTGACTGATTATAACTGGAAATAATATTAATACTTTTTCCTTTTGAACATTCTCCAGATTTGTGTATCTACTTAATAATTTTTTTTTAATGAATTGTATAATAGAGATGTCGCTCATTTATCTAAGAAATTAGTATTAAATAATTTTTTCCTTTTGAACATCCTCCAAAATTGTGTATCTACATAATAATAATTTTTTTATATATTGCATATTTGAGTTGGCACTGATCTATATAAGGAAATACTATTAAGAATCTCTTTTAATTGGGGTTTTGCTGCTTATAGTTTTTAATATATTAATCATATGACTACTACAAAATACCTTACGTATAGTTCATTATAAACAAACCTACAATCAATTAGAAACTACAAAATATGGTTGCAAACATTAATTATATTAGTGATATATCGAGTATCAAAATGTGTTGGAGTTATTAGATATGGCACGTTTCAGATCGTGATAAATTAGACAGCCCCTTGAGATACTTATTCAGGATGAAAAGATGCATATATTTAAGTGCTATTAATCTTTTCCATTACTAGGTAATGTGGATATTCGAGTTGTTTGTATTTTCTTCAACTTATGCGTATATTTAATTCACTTTAATTACGGTTTTGTTAGGGTCTAGATAGAGATTTATTATGGTTTCATTTACAATTTGACCTGGTGTTAGGCAATATAAAGTTTTCATTGAAAATCTATTTTCCTTTATGATTTTGTGTAAAATATCTGCATATGTGATTGAATATATAAACAACTCAAGATTTTAATTTACACAATTTTATTTGTATTTCTTTTCCAATTCAATGAAATTTGCTGATTTCGTGAGTTTTTACTTTTGTAGTTTGGCATTAAATATTGCTTTCTTAGTTAGTTTGTACAACTCTTATGCTTAATGCATAACATATAAGGATTGTTTCTTCTTGGCAGGTTTTCAATTCAAACGGTTAAGCCATTAGTCAGATAGTTATGATCAAATTTTGTCCATGCTACCAAGATAAAAAATTCATTTGGGTGTTGATGCATGTTTAGTAATACAACATGTCATCCCGTTTATTATGACTATTAGCGATAGTTTACTCATGCCTACTGATGCATTAGTATGTTGGGGTTTTTTCCCAACAAAATAATGCATAATCTTTATATAACATTGACCTCCTACTAACTTAAATTTCTTTTTGATTTTTATTTTTTATTTTTAGGGAGATCGAATTTTAGCAACTATTGGATAGTCCGTTATACGTATTTTTAAAACAAAAATGCAGGAAATGAGATTGTATGTTATGAAGAATTTTGTAGTTGGACCAAACAATATGAAATTTAAGATCAACAAGCATAAATTGAAACTTAACGTTTTCTCCTAGGACGGGTGTGGTTGAAATCAATGTTCTGCAGTTTAGTTTGGATATCATCAACTTTAGACGTTATGAGCATTTGATAAATCAACTTGATGTTGATAAGAATGAACTATTCTGTAATTGTTTTATCTTTCACTATTTCTTCTATAAAGTGTTGATCCCACAAATGGCTGATCGAGCAGAATCGAAAATGAAGAAAATCAATCCTACTTTGCGTGATATAACGAATGGTCAGTTCCAAACAGGTAATCTTTTTTCACTATAATTGTGCATATATAACTTACACAAACTGATTATTGTCATATACAATTCCCCAGTCAAGATTGAAGAGGTCGTCTTTGAAGTGTTGGTGTCAATGAAATGAGGATACAAAAGAATATGATAAGCTCAAACATGTTAGTTAATACAGCTGCATTGACAATATAGCAGCTATAAAATGGTAGGTTGATCCATAATTGGAAAGTGAATTATGGCTTGAATGTGATATTTGCTACTGAATTGCTCTCATTGATATGTGTTTTAAATGTGGATAATTGAAGAAACCTGAAATTTGTCTCAATAACTCCATGAGAATAGTAACATACTGGCATTTAGTTAATTCCTCATATATCGCAAATGCTTATGCGAACTGAGAATGTTTTTGCAGTATTTCATACGTTTTTAATCTTTTCTCACTTTGTTTTCTCTTATGCATGTGTATGCTAGATAATGGGCATACAATGATGAACCAAAGTTAAAGTACAGTGTCATGGCCAAAAATACACTATAGGTCGTGATGACGCCTAACACCACAGTCAGACAAGTCAACAGTGATTGGTCAATTTAATTACTCATTCTAGTACTTTAAAATTAATATTTTTATTACCTAGATAGTGTGAAATAGAATTTACAGAGTGAATGTTAATATTTACACGAGCTATAATAATGAATAACCCGTAGGAACCCCCAAAACCCGATGTCAAAAGTGCATGAGCATCAACTAGGAAATATAATAAAATACAATATCTATCCGGAATACAAATTAGACAGGAGAAATATAAATAACTCTGATGGAGACTCTGCAGGCTGTGGATCGTAACATGAAATGAAGCTCACGGTAAAGTCCCCGAAATAGCCGTGCCTTTGCGCCCAAAAGACTACCAAACATATATGTACCTTCACAATAAGTGCAGAAAGTGTAGCATGAGTACGTAAATCAACGCGTACCCAGGAATTATCTAGCCTAACCTCAGAGAAGTAGTGACGAGGGGTCGACATCAACACTTATTAGTGGTCCAATAAGACAAATATAGTAGAAGTAAACAGATATGAGTCAGGGGAATAAACGAAATAACAAGTATAAATACGTAGTCAAATTCTCCTCTCAGCAATAACTCAAACTATCAGCTAGTAGTCACCTCCTCAATTGGAGTATATATAATGGACCTCACCAGATAGGTCACCACAGTTCAAACCAGGAAAACTCACACATATACTGCCTTTTTATCTATTATTACGCATGATTTCATAAGAGTATTTTATAGAAATGTCGAGGCGTATGGCCCGATCCATCATAATATTACCGAGGCGAACGGCCACCTCCCATGAGAGTGTGGTGCATAATCCTACCGAGGCGTACGGCCCAATCCATAATAATGTACGTACTGCCAAGGGTCGAACAACACGAACCATAGATGTATCTATCCTGCCGCGGCGAACGACCCGATCCCATTAGAATAATAAGCTATGACAGGTCCTCGACCCCACTCACGAATAGACGTGTGAGTTATAGATTTTTATGGGAACTTTTCGATGAGAACGCATAATGCGGGAGAATTTAGTAAGGAGAGTGCAATAAATCCGCGGCTTATCATGAACCCCATCAAATCTCTGCAATAGCAAGTTTATCACTCTACGCAAGTCTAGTCTCAAGTCGTAATATAAAATAAAGGAATTTAATAGGCAAGAGACAACTCAAATAGTACAGTTATAGCATGGCGGGAACCTAAGTCTACCCGAACATAATATGAATCTAGATACATACAGACTCTCATCACCTTGTGCGTACGTAACCCCCGCAACAAGTAACACATAATAAATACATTACCTAAGGATAATTTCCCCCTCACAGAGCTAGACATGAGACTTACCTTGCTCCGAAATTTCATAACCGGCTCCAAAGCCTCTCTAACACCTCAAACCAAAGCCCATCGATCCAAAACTATTCAAAACAATGTACAAACTAATCAAAATATATTCTAATACCCATAATTAATCAATTTACACAATTCCCAACTCTGCTCGAAAGGTCGATAAAGTCAACCCTTGGGTCCACATGCCCGGATTCTGAAATTTTTTAAAGATAAATCTTACCCATAACACCACGAACTCGAATATATAATTTATTCTCAATTTCATGTCCAATTTCGTGGTCAATATCCAAAAATATCAAATTATAGGTTTTCCACCAAAATCCTCAAATTTCTACAAATTTTCAAATTTTAAATCTCTATACAAACCATGTATTTAACTTGTAATAGGTGGGAATGACTTACCTTATGTTGCTTGATGAAAATCTTCCCTTGAAGCTTTCCAAAATCGCCCCAACCAAGTGAAAATGAGAGAAAATGGGCCAAATCCCGCTTTTAAAAGAACACCTCTGCCCAGACGACCTTTCGCATATGCGGTACAGTAGCCGCTTCTGCGGGCCCACTGCTACGGATTGCCCATCACTTCTGCAATCCAGGACTTCCATCCCACTTTCGCATCTGCGGTCTCCCATGCGCAGATGCGCATCGCATCTGCGGATATACTTCCGTATCTACGCCCCCAAGCTTCCTCTCCCATTCTCGCACCTGCGACTCCTCTCTGCATCTGCGACTTCGCAGGTGCGGACAACCATTCCCACCTGCGATCGCTACCCAGCTTCGCCCAAACCGCACTTGCGACCATTTCCTCACTTCTGCAGTCACGCAGGTGGGCTCCTCGCCTCCGCTTCTATGACTTCACGTCCAGGCTACCCAAGCTGCTTCTGCGAGCCTCACCACGCTTCTGCGATGTCGCTTCTATGACCAAACGACCACAGAAGCAGTTGCACCAGCATCAAAAATTCCCAGCAACTCTATCAAGGCTCAAATCGTTCTGAATCCCGTACGAAACTCACCCGATACCCCCGGGACCCCGTCCAATCATAACAGCCAGTCCCAATACATGACACGAACCTGCTTGAGGTATCAAATTACATCAAATAACATCAAATTTACGAATGGATGAGGACGACCAAAATCCTTCTTAAAACTTTTCAAACTTCCAAACATCGATGAACGCGTCCGAACCATTCCAAAATATTCTGGAATGATGCCAAACTTTACGTACAAGTCATGAATCACAATACGAGCCCATTCCAAGACTCGGAATCCCAAACGGACATCAATAACACCAAAGCCTACTTCAAACCAAACTTAGGAAATTCTTAAGCCCTCAAAATGCCAACCTTCCATAATAAGCACCGAAATGTGCCCGGGTGATCCGATACTCAATCCGAACATATGCCCAAGTCCGAAATTATCATACGGACCTAATGGAACCTTCAAATCCTGATTCCGAGGTCGTTTACTCAAAAGCCAAACCTTAATCAATTTTTCCAACTTAAAGCTCCCAAGATAGAATTTTCTTTCCAAATCAATCCCGAAATTCAATTCCGACCACATGTATAAGTCATAATACCTGAAATGAAGCTACTCAAGGTCTCAAACTGCTGAACAACGCGCTAGAGATCAAAACAATCGGTCGGGTCGTTACATTCTCCCCCACTTAAACTTACGTTCGTCCTCGAACGTTCCAAGAACCGTTCCGAAATTGTCTAAAATCACTGTTTAACACCTCGTGCACCTACCCGTGCCACCACAACCCAGTTGAGAATATTAGCTCGAGCCAGACTGAAGATCCTCCTTTTTATTTAGTCAATAAGCCTTAGAACCAAATTTCAACATCCAGAATTTTCCAGGAGACCCGATATATATATATATATAAAAAACATACGAACACCGCATCAATCACTACGCACTGTACCAAGCCTGATCATGCATCTATGCTGAAATCATACCATTCACCACATAAGTCTTATGCCCATAATAACATCATCCGACTACAATGGCTGTAATTTCATGAATTCGATGCCCGCAATACACCTCATAATAGATATAAGCCCTGTTCCAATTCTCGCAATACTGCCACGATGGAAATGATGTGTAGTAACTCATAACCACCTGCCGAATCAGCAAATCATGGAGTCTCTCCTCCTGACGAGGACCATTATCTCGTTTTGAACAGAATAATGATATTTGCTCTTAAATATACCTTATATAAATCTGATTGTACTAGTTTCAGGTCCAATAATCCCGTGTCACCCAGTACAAGCTGCCTAAGCAATAAGCCATCTCACACACTGCCAAAAATCTTATATGACGCCCATAATGCGCCAACAAGCTACAAACTCGAATGTGATATATAAGGAAAAGCGACCTCTGAAAAAAGAACTACCCGGCCCGCGTAACGAATAAAACGGCCGAAGAGATGCTATAAACCTTTCTCAGAGAGTGAGAAACAAATACACAAGAATAGATATAGGAAACCATACTCAACCTATCACCGTTACGGCGTGCAACCCGATCCAAACATGATACCGTTGCGGCGTGCAACCCGATTCGAATAACGTACCCATGGCGGCGTGCCACCCGATCCACTCATAACAATAAATAAGGACATACCCACCAAGCCATAATGTTTCTACCTACGGGATACTGAATATAGGCCACAAGCACGCCAAGTGCAAAATATAACTCTGGGGAGACGGATAGCGCAATACGCCACGAAACCTAAGCACAACTAAGGTGTAATAAATGACATGCATCTCGAGAGCCATACTAATCATATAACACCACAAACTACATTGGATGTCAACACATCTGCGAATATTCTAGTCGTCCCAATCTGGAACAACTCCCACAGTTCACAACAAAAAATCCCCGTACTTGATTTCAATCTTTAACAATCGAGTGACTAACATGTCACACTTATACAAATCTCCCGTGGGGTAAGGCCCCACGACCTTTCGCACCAGGATGCAAAGTCTGCACCTCTATACCACCAACCGTTCTAATTATGTAAAGCAAATCAAGAATCTGCAAATCAATACACAAAGCCTCTTACGCAGGACACTGTTCTCATGTGACACTAAAGAAAATGCCAGCTTACTCTAAACATTTGATTTCTCCCTTGCTCATCTGATATCATGACATTCTTGTCAACACCGAACCACAACCTTGATTCTCAACTTTCAAATTCTCATGCCGCTCACTGCACCTATCTTGCTGTTACGCGAGAATAAAAGAATTCATTGTAACCCCTGAATTACTAGTAGAATAAACACTTCATTGGCTAGAAGCCTTTCAATTAACTCATTTCCGAAGAACCCATGCAACACACAACTGAATTCCCAAACCGCAAAAAATACAAACCTCAAGTCGTGATCTAAACTGCCGGGACTCTTCCGGAATCCATTTACACAACAAGACCATTCAAATCCAATACTTCCGAAATCAATCAAGTTATGGTGGCTTCCAAACCCGCACGTACAACTACAAACCACATGTATGACTTCACACGCCGAAGGGATTGATCATTGCCACAATCATGCCGATTCGACCATTACTAACCGACCCAACTTCTTTAAATTTACTCTTGACCTGACTTAGAAATATAATATCCCCATTCACAACATAATGAACTCAATCCGCACTAATCTCGATTGACCCGAATCGCGAGACCACTTCGTCTCAATGCCCACAGACCATCTCATACCCTTTCAAAGCGCACAATAGCATCTCCAATTGGTACACCCAGTTTGCAAGACCTTTCACAAATTCAAAGGTATTTCTTCCTTTACTCTAATACTGCACCGCATATCCGATGATAACATAGAACATTCCAAGTTTCGTTCGCAATCCGCTGTGAAAACTCGGTCCTTAACCACATAACAAATGCGAAATCCTTAAGCGTTGCACTTTAATTCTTGAACCTACTAGGACCGTTGTTGAGACTCACCCACTATGACGTGATCTTGAACATAAACAAACTCCAACGCTCTTCTAGCGCATGAACACCCTCTCAAAGAAGCAACCAGCTGAATTATTTTCCTTGTACATCACATCCACAAGAAGCATAAACTCTGAATCTTCCATAAACATGCACATGAATCGATAAGGCGGAATATAGTGCACATTTATCAATTTCTTTGCACGAATTACCCTTGATGTTTCCTTTCCTTAGTCATAATGACCCACCATTACACCGATAACCAAAAACAGCACAAGCAGACAACCACGCGATCCAATCGTAAATGGTGGGGCTCCCTCGCTTAGCTTTAAGCTACCATCACCTACTGTAGAGCCCACAACGATTCCTCCTTCTCAATTACCATGATCCCGTACCGTTAACCCGCCAAATTTCTCGAAGTCTTTTGTTAAACTTTTCATGAACATTATGAACCATCAGTCACAATCACATATTCGACCTCTTACCGTGTAGCAAGTAGTATTCTTCGCAGAAGCTTCATCAATATCATGCAACCGCTAACCTTCCCACAGGATATAACCCCACATGTGGAATTCCATGCCGACGTCTTCCAACGACGCTACACTAGTTACAACTACTACGTAATCAGTAAATTCTCCTGAGCCCATGCTCGTCCATCAGTTGTACAAGCATGTTCCTTCCCCACTGACATCAACTGAAAGTTCAACAATACCTTCCAAACTCAAAGTTATGTTGCATCCGTAACGATAATCAAATCTCCACACCCCTCTTTATTTCAAGCAAACTACTCTCTGCCATATTTAATCTTCCTCTCTACCATTCCAATTATGATTCGTGGACCTAGTCACTCCCACCATGCCTTCCAAATTTCTCTAATATTCCTCAAGGTACGTGGCTATCCTACCACAAGATCCATATGCTACTCTGCCACTCCCACTTCGGTCAAACCATCTCCCTTAAGAAAATTCTCGACCTCCACGCCTCGTACTTGACCTGCAAGTAATTTATCCGCCGCGAGACACCTCCCGCCATGACCTTCCTCATACTTCGCTACCCAAATATTGCCTCAAATCAAATCCATACCTATAGCACTGTAACTAATAAATTGCTACCAACTCTAAACCTCCCAGAAGATCATCTTTCTCGAGCCATCAATATTAGAATTACCAATCCGATTCGGAATCGCTACACACCGCTATCTCAGACAACCGTTACTTAAACACCATTTCACAACACACTGTCCTGAACGCAAAAATCAAAGAAGACCATAACATCGACGAACTTTAATGGGTTCCCAACAAGGAAGACGATACCATATCACAAATGAGAACTCCACCACGCTCGAAAATACTAAGTCTCGTCACTTCGTCAACCAAACCTAGACATATATAGTCTGATTGCCTTTCCTCCGCTGGAGTTAAATGTTGAACCACTAAATCATGCACCGAGAAATCCTCCCTTCAAGTCATTTACTGCCTCGACACATAAATGAGCACCCCACCATTACATCAATATTGTGCGATAACGATGCATAAATATCACAAAAATCTATGCATAGCCTCAAAACCATCGAAAATACAGTTATTGAGCTGAAACGACAGAACATCCTTCCGCAAGGCGACGATAATAGCCTGCCCGAACATGCAGGGAAACCATCCTGCACCACGTCTGTAGTACCACTACAACTCCTTAATGCCCAATTGATACCAAGCGCTTCACGTAGCAAAAGACTGAATAGGAAGGAACTAAAGGCATAAGCCTCAAAGGAACAAATCGCACGATGAGGAATCAAGAAGGGAAGTGCTCCTAACAGCCCTGTAGCCTCTCGAAGATAAGTACAGATATCTCCGTACCGATTCGCAAGACTCTACTAGACTTACTCATGACTCATGAGACCTAAGTGAACCTAAGGATCTGATACCAAGTTGTCACGACCCAAAATCCACTATAGGTCGTGATGGCGCTTAACACCACCGTCAAGCAAGCCAACAGTGTTTGATCAATTTAATTACTCATTCTAGTACTTTAAAATCAAAAAACTTGTTTATTATTTTTTTTTACAAATTAGATAGTGTGAAATAGAATTTACAGAGTGAATGTTAATGTTTACACGAGCTACAATAATGAACAAATCGTAAGAACCCCCAAACCCGGTGTCACAAGTGCACGAGCATCAATTAGGAAAAATAATAAAAAATAACATCTGTCCGGAATATAAATTAGACAGGAGAAATATAAATAACTGTAATGCAGACTCTGCAGGCTGCGGATCGTAACATGAAATGTAGCTCACGGTAAAGTCCCCGAAATAGCCGCGCCTCTGCGCCCAAAAGACCATAGACATATATGTACCTGTACAATAAATGCAACAAGTGTAGCATAAGTACGTAAATCAACACGTACCGAGTAAGTATCTATCCAAACCAGAGAAATATTGACCAGGGATCGACATCAATACTTACTAGTGGTCCAATAAGACAGATACAGTAGAAGTAAACAGACGTGAGTCAGGGGAATAAACGAAATAACAAGTATAAATACATGGTAAAATTCTCCTCCCAGCAATAACTCAAACTCTCAGCTAGTAGTAACCTCCTCAATCAGAGTATATATAATGGACCTCACCAGATAGGTCGCCACAGTTCAAATCAGAAAAACTCATAGAAATACTGCCTTCTTATCAATTATTACGCACGATTTCATAAGAATATTTTATAGAAATGCTGAGGCGTACGAACCGATCCATCATAATGTGCGCACTGCTGAGGGTCAAAAGACACGAACCATAGATGTATCTATCCTGCCGAGGCGAACGGCCCGATCCCATTAGAATAAGAAGCTTTGATGGGTCCTCGGCCTCACTCACGAATAGTCATGTGAGTTATAGATTTTAAAGGGAACTTTTCGATGAGAACGCATAACGCGGGAGAATTTCGTAAAGAAAGTGCAATTAATTGTGGCTTATCATGAAGCCCGTCAAATCTCTATAATAGCAAGTCTATCACTCTACGCAAGTCTAGTCTCAAGTCATAATGTAAAATAAAAGAATTTAATAGGCAAGACACAACTCAAATAGTACAGTTATAACATGGAGAGAACCTAAGTCTACCCGGACATAACATGAATCTAGCTATGTATGGACTTTTATCACCTTGTGCGTACGTAGCTCCCACAACAAGTAACACATAACAAATACATCACCTAGGGTAGTTTTCCCCTCACAAAGTTAGACAGAAGACTTACCACGCTCCAAAGTTCCATAACCGGCTCCAAAGCCTCTCTACCACCTCAAACCAAAGCATGTCAATCCAAAACTATTCAAACAATGTGAAAACCAATCAAAATATATTCTAATACCCATAATTAATCAATTTAAACAACTCCCAACTCCGCTCGAAAAGTTGATAAAGTCAACCCTCGGGCCCACGCGCCCGAATTCTGAATATTTTTGAAGATAAACCTTACCCATAACACCACGAACTCAAATATATAATTTATTCTCAATTCCATGTCGAATTCCATGGTCAACATCCAAAAATACCAAATTATAGGTTTTCTACCAAAATTCCCAAAATTTTACACATTTTTATGTATTTAACTTGTAATAGGTGGGAATCACTTATCTTGTGTTGCTTGATGAAAATCTTCCCTTGAAGCTCTCCAACATCGCCCCAACCAAGTGAAAATAAGAGAAAATGGGCCAAATCCCGCTTTTAAAAGAACACCTCTGCCCAGATGACCTTTCGCATCTGCGGTACAGTAGCCGCTTCTGCGGGCCCTGCTATGGATTGCCCATCGCTTCTGCGATCCAGGACTTCCATCCCACTTCCGCATCTGCAGTCTCCCATGAGGAGATGCGCATCGCATCTGCTGATATACTTCCGTACCTATGCCCCCAGGCTTCCTCTCCTATTCTCGCACCTGCGACACCTCTCCGCATCTGCGACCTCGCAGGTGCGGACAACTATTCGCACCTACGATCGCTGCCCAGCTTCGCCGAAACTGCACTTGCGACCATTTTCTCTCTTCTGCGGTCACGCAGGTGCACTGCTCGCTTCTGCGAGTTTACGCTCAGGCCGCCGAAGCAGCTTCTGCGAGCCTCACCGCGCTTCTGCGATGTCGCTTCTGCTACCAAACTTTCGAAGAAGCGGTTGCACCATCATTAGAAATTCCCAACAACTCCATCAAGGCTCAAATCGATTTGAATCTCGTCCGAAACTCACCCGTGGCCCCCGGGACCCCGTCCAATCATACCAGCCAGTCCCAATACATGACACAAACCTGCTCGAGGCTTCAAATCACGTCAAACAATATCACAACTATGAATCGATGACTAAAATCCTTCTTAAAACTTTTAAAACTTCGACGAACGCGTCCGAACCATACCAAACCATTCCGGAATATGGCGCCAAACTTTTCGTACAAGTCATGAATCACAATACGAGCCCCTTCCAAGGTTCGAAATCCCAAATGGATATCGATAACACCAAAGCCTACTTCAAACCAAACTTAGAAAATTCTTAAGCCTTCAAAATGCCAACCTTTCATAATAAGCGCTGAAATGCTCCCGGGTGATCCTATACTCAATACGAACATACGCCTACTTCCGAAACCATCATACGAACCTATTGATATATTCAAATCCTGATTCCGAGGTCGTTTACTCAAAAGCCAAACCTTAGTCAATTTTTCCAACTTAAAATTTCCGATATAGAATTTTCTTTCCAAATCAATCTCGAACTTTCCGAAATTCAATTCTGACCATACGTACAAGTCATAATACCTGAAGTGAAGCTACTCAAGGCCTCAAATCGCTGAACGATATGCTATAGCTCAAAACGTCCGGTCAGATCCTTACATATAGTATATTAATTAATAAACGTAAAGTCCAAGATGTGCTAAAAAACATACTAACATATTTAAGAAAAGTGATCAAGGGCATGTAGAAGGTAAAAATTAAAGAGATTCCCCATGTCTTTAAATTGATTTTGCTCACATGCTTATATCAAGCAAATTGTATAGCATCATTATTTATTATGGAACATTCATATCAAGCAAATTGTATAGTATCATTATTTTCACGGAATATTTATTAAGGCGGCGGAACAAAAGTTTTACTGGAGTCTTAAAATATGTTTAATGTTTCGTTAAAAAGATGATATTAACACTAACAAATCAAAATATACGGTATAAATTGTTCTTTTTAATTCTATGCGCATCGTGCGGGTACTAATACTAGTTCTCCCTCGTAAGAAAGGAACACACCAGAAGAACAAAGAAGACATCTATTTTGTGAAATTGTATTTCGTTTTCAAGAGAGACGAGGTCGGCTTGGAGCAATTCTTTGAACTTTCGTTGTTGTTAACACGTACATAATCGTTGTTCCTGTTACTATTTAATCATAATTGGTATTAGAGCAAGATTAATTTGCTGACAGTTTACGTCTAGTTTCTTGATAAATATATGTTTTGAAACACTATGAAGCATGAATTCCTTTCGCTGGAATTTTTATCTGCAAACGTACTGTATATTGCTTTCTGTGAGTTACTCGTCAAAAATTTCCGTACAAAATTGATTCCACAATCGCCTCGTTTAGTTATTTCCGTTGATATATTACTCATCAAAAACGGATTAATAACAAGTGAGATATGATCTTTTGAAGTTATGCAAAAACTGTTATTGTTTTTCTAAAAATCTAAGATCTGTTTTTTATTTCTAGGCATTACACAATTAGAATTATTGAATGGTATATTTTTCAGAATCTACTCATTATAGGCTTACTGTTGATATATTACCCATAAAAAATAGATTTTAAAACGCGTGAGATGTGAAAATTTGAAATTGTACAGAATTTGCTATAGTAATTTGAGATACTGCAGACTGTAATTTAGTTTCTGTATGTTGGGAGTTAAGAATTAAATTGTATGGTATATATTTTCAAAATCTACTTGTTATAGAATTTCCGCTGATATATTACCCATAAAAACGGGTTTAAAACGAGTGAGATAGGAATTTTTGAAGTTGTGCAGAATTGGCTTTAGTTTTTTGAAATACTGCAGAATGTAATTTAACTTTTGCATGTTTAAAATATATGGTATATATTTTTGAGAATCTACTCGTTAATATATTTTCGTTGATATATTACCCATAAAATTGGACTTAAAACGAGTAAGATATGATTTTTTTAAATTCATTGAATAATAAAGTGAAAGGATTTATTTCAAGTCTTGGTCGTCCTATTACTGATTAAACTAGTTTAGTCCTAATTCGTTTATTGATGTCCTTCAATAGTTAATTGTAACATATGTTGTCACATTGAGTAGTTGTAGTCGTTCTTATTATTTTCTTGGTCATATTTCAAACATGGCTGAACATGAACAAGCTTGAATTATTCTAAGTGGGAATTATCTAAGTCGAACAAGGGGACATCGTAGAAGGATGTATCATCGCATGAATTATTTCAATAATGATTCAGATTTGGAGCCTGAAGTCACGAGAATGTCCCGAGCAAAATAAGTTAAGGAATCAAAGGGCTGAGCGAAGAAAAAGAAAAAAGAAACTTAGGGAGTTTAAAGAATTCAAAATGGCCCTAGATGCTTCTATTCTTGAACATGTTCACATTTTCAGTTAAAAAGAACTAAATTATCTAATTACATAGAGATTACAAATTGGAAAGAGTTAGCTATTTTAGCGAACTCTCTCCAAAAGTCCTGAGATGAAATTTTAACAGATATTTATCAAAAAATTTGGCCTAGTGCACCTTTTAGCATATATGTGTAAGAGTTAATCTTCAACTCAAAAACAAATATTTTATAAATCATAAGGCATTTTATAGTGACAAATCCAACACAATATAGAGATCACTATTACAATTCCGAACGGATAATACAAGTCATAAGCGACTAAAGATAGAAAAATACAACAATTTCAAAATATGTAACTATCTAGAATACACGATAAATATAAATAAGAGAAATGGTGACTACAAAAGCTACGAATCCAAGCATGGCAGCTTACTATGAAGCCTCCAAATGTCAGCTCCTATGCTATTTCCTAGGACCTGCTAGTACAAGGAACAGAGTATTCATAAAAAGATGCAGTAAGTATTAAGTCTAAATTAAATCCAACGAAGTAGTGGTAAGATTTTGACAAAAGATACTCACTTCCATTCGCAACAACGGAGAAACAACAAGAGCAGTGTATCTATACGGTGCCCAGTCAAGTAGAAGATAACAAGTATGCTTCTTCAGATGACAAGATCAAGCATATAGTGATGCACCAAAATTGCCTACGTGAAAGAGATATGTGTCGAGTAGAATTTATACGAATATTTTTATGAGTCTAGAATATCAATGAATGATAAAAAAACACAATCTTTACATCAAACCAACACTTCCCAAGTGCCCACAACCTGCTAACAAGTTCTAAGCCTATGATAGAATACATTGAAACAATACACATACATGGTGCATGAATAGGCATGTAAAATAATGCATGAATACGCATAAAGGATCACTAAAAAAATAAAGCTTGCATCTTTATGCTCAACCTCATCATCCGGCATCATATTCAACTCATAAACCCGTTGATTTTTAAATATATGTGCACACTACCAGTAAAAGTTTGGTGTTTAACGACACTAGAGGGACGTATCCATATTCACACGTAAATAGAAATAATATCTTTACACACCCAAATAGAAACATAAAATAATCATGCTCAAACTGATACCTCAACAAAAATATATAATGGCATGCCCAAACTGATAACTCAATAAGAACCTGTAATAAAATTTCCAAACTAATAAATCAATAGGAAACGTGAATGCAATAGCTAAACTCATCACATAAAAGTCTCAAATAAGTGATGAGAACAAATATATATGTTAATAAGGTACGTATAAAAAATAGTATATGAAAAAGAAGTTCCATCATGTAAAATAGGTACATGAAATCCATAATGTTAAACTAGCATGTGAAGAATACCTAAATATCATTCTAGCATAAATAAGATGCTCAAGTGGTGTAACGGCTCGGCCGATCATTTTGTGTATTGTAGTTATGTTTCCCTATTTATTGCGTCCTCTATATTAAATTGTGGTTATGTGACTTGTCCGGGTGGTTGGTTTGGTTTCGGGTGAGTTTCAGAGTGAATTGGGACACTTAGTCCCAAAGGTGGAAGCTTAAGTTGAAAGACTTGACCGGTGTTTAACTTTTGTGTAGACGACTCCGAAATAGAGTTTTGATAGTTATAATAGCTACGTATGATGATTTTGGACTTAGGAGTATGTCTGGATATTGATTTTGAAGTTCGTAGGTCGTTTTGGCTTGAATTGGCGAAAGTTAGAAAGTTGAAGGTTTGGAAGGTTGAGAGGTTTGACCGAGAGGTAACTTTGTTGATATCGAGGTCGGATTTCGATTTCGAAAATTAGAATAGCTCTGTTGTGTCATTTATGACTTGTGTGCAAAATTTGAGGTTATTCAAAATTTGAGGCTTGAATCGATATACGATTCGTGGTTTTGGTGTTGTTTGATGTGATATGAGGTTTCGAGCGAGTTCGTGTTATATTTTGGGACTTGATGGTATGTTCAGACGGGGTCCCGGGTGTAGCACTCTGTAAATTCAGATTAGTTGTGGATACATTAAATGAATATTAATGTGACCTTTTAAATATGTGTAGTCTTATCGGGATGAGTATGGGTGAAAATAGTTATTATGAAATCAAGACCGAGAATGAGGTGCATAAAATTCGATATAATCGACTAAGTTTATTGCAGGTACGTCTCACAGCCTTAGACAATGCAAGGCATTATCCAGGGCATTAACCTTAGCGCCCCTAATAGTGCAAGGAACTTTCTAAGGTATTAACATTAGCGCCCCTGACAGTGCAAGGACATGTAGTTTTTGTGCCTCTGATAGTGCCTTGCATTGTTGTTTTGGTGCCTCTGATGATGCCTCGCGCCGACGATGTTTATCTGAGCTACTTTTATTTCCTCCTCAAGTTTTGGGACGTGTACACTTATTTAGAAGCCCTACCTCGCCCCCACATCCCAAAACGCGAAAACTTACTCTAGAAAGGGAAGCTCTCAAGAACCTAACTCCCCCAAGGTTCCTCAATCATCCAAGGTAAGTTGTAAAGATGATTCTAAATTAATTTCAATTGTCCAACACCTTATTAACATGGGAAAATCCTTCAAATCATTAGATATTCTATCGAGACATCATTGTTAAGAAAAAAACCCTAGAACTTAAATTCAAGAGGATTGAACGTCAAAAAGGTAATGTTTTTACTCCCTAATCATTTATAATTGTGAATCGATGAGTTCTTGGAAAATAGTAAATGGGTTTGATAAAAAGAACAATATGAACTATGTTAGGGTTTTGGGTTGTTGACTTATGATTGTTGTAAACATTTGGGTGATGAGAAATGGTATTAGTTATATCTATTTGGGATTGTAGAATCACCTAGAAGTAGTAGAATGAGAACTTGGTGAAGAAAAGACCAATTACTAAGGGCTATGATATTTTACGCCCATAAGGTGTTTGATAAAATTCCTAAGTGACTAAAACATGAGCATATGTGCTATTATTGGTTCCTCTTGATATGTATTGATGTAGATTATCGTTGAAAGAGGCGACGAACATTGTGCTACGCTTAAAAAGGCCAGCATCGAGATATGTGAGGCTAACTCTCTATATTTGAAAATGTTAATGATTCTCCCTACACTACGTTTCTTTTACAATGTTACTAATTGCCTCAGAAATATAGTTTTGCCTAGTTCCTTGAATAGTTGCAGAACTTCTATTCTCTAGCTTCGTAACTCGTTCATGACTTTCATTCTGAATGTTATGAGCTCAGCGCATAATCAATATAGACTTGAGTTTGATGCCCATGAGTCTTAGTCTAGATTACTCAACATATCATAAACAGTTGAAGTTTTAGTTTTTATAATCAGTTCGTGAATACATGTCTCAGTCTAGTCCTATTCAATATTACAGTATTATGTAACTCAGAATGATACAGTATTTTAGTATCATGTATTTCGGTATGATTCTCAGTTCGTGATTTTAAATCCCTGAATGTTGAACACGTGTATTTGGGCCTGAGGACGCAGTTTATGCTTTATGCATCTTTGGGCCTGAAACTGCAGTTTATGCTTTATTCATTTTTGGGCGTGAGACTGCAGTTAATGTTTTATGCATCATTGGGCTTGGGGCTGCAGTTTATGCTTTATGCATCTTTGGTCCTGAGGCTGCAGTTATGTATACGTATAATTGGGCCCAAGGCCGCAACTTATGCACATATATATTGGGCTTGAGGCTGTAGTTTAATATTCAGATAAACATGTGGTTCATCATTCAGAAGGTGGAGTATTCATATCCTTACTTCATTTATTCAGTCCAGTTATCAGTTAACAGTTACAATTTCAGTTTCAGTTTCATCATTTATAGTTATTTCTTTCAGTTTCTTTACATACTGGTGCAATTCAAATATACTGACGTCCCTTTTGCCCGGGGCTTGCATCTCACGATGCAGGTGATGATGTTTAGGTTGACGATTCAGAGCGCTAGGATTCTCGTACCAGCTATTAGGTGAGCTCCAGTTCTTTTGGGGCATTATCATTACTTTCAGTCTTTCGGTATTTACAGATAGTCAGTCTTTTCAGTACATCATTAGAGGCTTCATAGACTAGAGTAACAGTTAGACATAGTCGCATGCTTTTAATGTTAAATAATGTTGGCTACAAATATATTTTCAGACATATGTTAGTGTTTTCACACATTGATTTATATCATTCAGACTTTCAGTACATAAGCATATGTTAGTTTATCTTTCGCATTCAGCATATTATGATATCACATGTTGATTCAGTTAGCCAGTTGGTTCTCTCGGTCATATGTAGTCAGGAACCGAGTGTTGTGTTAAGTCCATGACCAGTTTTGGGGCGTGACAAATCTTGGTATCAGAACACTAGGTTCAAGTGTCCTAGGGAGTCTATGATGTCGTGTCTAGTGGAGTTTCCTTTATATGTGTGTGTCGGCCACACATATAAATGGTTAACTACCAAGATATTAAGGATTGACTCATTTCCTTTTACTCTAGATCGTGCCAAGAAGCTTATAGCAATAGGTAAGTTTCTCTTCCTATCGAATTCCATACTTATCGAATACCCAAGCAACGAGCTGGAAAAAGAACCCAAGGTCCCAGAGAGAATGATCGCCTATTGGGGTATAATTATGGAGTACATATTGGTAACAAATGAGACTTGAGAGGATGTTGAAAGTTGGATAAGATGGATAGTAGTACATATTAGAGCATAAACCTATCAGAAAGTACGAAAGAAGTTATCATGTTTTATGGTGATCAGTATACCTCAGTTACTAGTTATAGTCTTTCAGTTAGCAGGTTTATAGTTATTCAGTATGCCAGTATTCAGTTACCGGATCTAGAAGTTTCACTGTATCTAATTTCTGGTGACTTGTGAGTATACAGTGATGCCTATGGGTGCTAAAAGAAAGGGTAAGCAACAGATATAGCGAAATATTCGCCTGTTTTAGGTTTAGATTATGACTCAAGACTCGACAGATGGTGTAGGATGTGATATATCAAATAAATGTATAGTTTGAAGGACATTTTTGTATATGGTAGTGTATCCGTATGTTTTTTTACCTTATAGAACAATTTCATTTTAGTTATTGGAAATGGAGGCACAGGTTGGATGATGATAGTTCAGATGTCAGACCCCAGAGTGTAACAGGTTAAGAATTTAATCGCAGCAGGCATGGATTAATCACTATAATTTTGGATACAAAGAGACTAAGGGCAAAATAAATTGAAAAAGTTTGTTATTACCAAAGATGTGTCTTTCGTACGATTCATGCATATGACTAAGAAGATATGATGTATGACATGAGAATCAAGAGCAACCGATATTGAATTTCATGGAATGATTTTATGTTGTTTAGATTTATTCAAACCAGAACTAGAAAGTATCACGTTAGTAAATTTACTATAAGAAGCAGCTCTTATCGTGAGATGAAATATATGACAATTCACCCTAAGGTTATGTGACTAAGTATTTACCCGGGATGTTTATAGTCTGATATAATTTTGAATTGTACGGAAAGTTTGGGGTTAGATATTCCAATTTAATTTAAGACAAATGAAATTTCCCTAAGTGTGATCCATGTACATAGTTTTATTTTAAAAAAGAGAGAGAGTAGGCAATCGTAGAATAGGGTCGGATGGCGAGGGAAGTTAGGAATAACCTTATACTTCACTTTATTTATTCAAAGCAGAACAAGAAAACATGATGCTAGAAGGTGGTTAGTAAAAGGATAGTAAGTAAGTTTTTAGTAGATATAACAAATTAGCAATTTCAGCAGAGCTATTAGAGGTACAATTTTATTTACCTAGTCAGGTTAACACTAATGAGTGGGTAATAGTTTGAAACACCGAACACGTGTTAGAACCTGAAGAGTTTAAGTTAAACCTAAAGTACAGTGACAATGGAAGAAAAGAAAGAATCAGCTAGGTAGTAAGAGAGAAAACTATAGAAGAATAGCCTTTAAGAGTTATCAAAAAAGATGTTCCCCAAGAATGACAATGTGAATAGAGTTACATCATTAAGATTGTGTATGATAGTTGTGAATACATTAGCTTTTCGTTTATTTAAGTAATTTAGTTTTTTTCTAGTAAGAAATATTGCTTAGGAGTATGTTGGAAAATGAGTCATCATTGACGTAAAGTGCAATGAATTGCAGAAGATAAGGAAAGTTATTTGGATCCCAACAAAAGAGAAGGATCAACAAGTATACGACCTTAAACTTTAGTCTAAGGGGGAGATGAGAAAATCGTCAGTAAGTCTAGTTGGAGATTTGAAATCCACATATTTAGCATGGGATATAAAAATAATAAAATCATGCCCAGTTATGCATCACAAAGGTAGTGCTATTGCACGAAACTCTAATCTTCGGAGTACTGGTCAAAGACATAGCTCACAACAATACTATAAATGTTTCAGGAAGTACCTTAAAAAGATAATGAAGTATGGGAAGTGTAGCTCATGATTGAGGCGGACAAGAGAACAATGGTAAAAGAAGTTCACCACTTAGCCAAACTAGGAGTTCAACTTCCGGACTCCGAAGATGGTGGAGTTGTTGTCCAGAGCAGGACTTGTTCCTCCTTAGTAGGACAAATGAATGAGAAATATTTTGATGATCCCTAATTATTGCAGCTGAAAAAGGGGATTCACAAGAATAAGATGAGGCCACAGTTTATGCTTTATGCATCTTTAGGCCTGAGGCTGCAGTTTATGCTTTATGCATCTTTGGGCCTGAGGCCGCAGTTTATTCTTTATGCATCTTTGGGCTTGAGGCTGTAGTTATGTATACATATACTTGGGCCTGAGGCCGCAACTTGTGCGCATATATATTTGGCTTGAGGCCGTAGTTTAATATTCAGATAAACATGTAGTTCATCATTCAGAAGAGGGAGTATTCATATCCTTACTTTCTTTGTTTAGTTCAGTTATCAATTATTATTTATCAGTTATAATTTCAGTTTCAGTTTCAGCAGTTTTCATTTTAGTTATCAGTTATCAGTTCTTAGTTATCAGCTCAGTTTCAGTTTCATCATTTATAGTTCTCTCTTTAAGTTGCTTTACATACTAGTGCAATTCAAATGTACTGACGTTCCTTTTGCCCGGGGCCTGCATCTCACAATGCAGATGATGATGCATAGGTTGATGATTCAGAGCACTAGGATTCTCATACCAACTATTAGGTGAGCCCCAGTTCTTTCGGGGCATTATCATTACTTTGCAGTCTTTCCGTATTTGCAGATAGTCAGTGTTTTCAGTACTTTATTAGAAGCTTCATAGACTAGAGTAACAATTAGACAGAGTCGCATGCTTTTTATGTTAAGTAATGTTGGCTACAAATATATTTCAGACTTATGTTAGTGTTTCCGCACATTAATATATATCATTCAGACTTTCAGCACATAAGCATGTGTTAGTTTATCTTTCTCATTCAGTATATTATGATATCACATGTTGATTCAGTCAGCCAGTTGGTTCGCTCGGTCACATGTAGTCAGGCACCAGGTGCTGGGTTACGTCCAGGCCTAGGTTCGGAGCATGACACCAGGGGCCCCAGGTATGTTTCAGATTGAGTTCGAACCGCTTGTTCATGTGTTGGAATTGCTTGTTTCAGGGCTTCTAGTTTTCTTGTACGCGTTCGCGAAGCATAGGTCGCAATCGCGTAAAGTCTTTGTTGGCAGATAGATTTTTGCTCTTTACATTCGCAAAGGTTAGGATGCATTCACGGAAGGTTTTGTGATTGTGCATCGCAAACCCGTGTACGGGATAACATTCGCATAGAAGGAAGGAAGGTATGTGTGGTGGAATGCATTTTTCATCGCGTTCGCGTGGACTGGTCCGCGATCGCGAAGCCAGGGGATGTTTTGTCATCACGTTCACATCTGTCTTCTCACGTTCGCCTAAGAGGTTTTTGTGAGCTGGTGGAATTTGTTCTTCTCGATCGCGTGGAGTAAGTACTGAGTAGACTATATAGTACACTATTTCGAGGGTTTGGTTCATTTTAACATATTTTGAGTTCTAGAGCTTGGTTTTGGGCGATTGTAGAGAGTATTTTCACATCTTGGATCGGGGTAAGTGTTTTTGACTTGGATTTGTTAATTAATCATGATTACATATTAGTTTCTATCATTTATTTAGTGAATTAATGTGAAGAAAATGGGGAATTTTTGTAAAACTTCCTAAAGTGAAAATTAGGGATTTGAATGTCGATTTAAGGTCAGAATTGGATAATTTTGTATGGTTGGACTCGTTATTGAATGTGTGTTCGGATTTTGTAAGTTTGGTCGGGTACCGAGATGCGAGCTCGGGGTTGACTTTTTGATTTTCTTTAAGGATTGCAACTTTATTATCCGAAATTGTTTCCTATGGTTTGTATTTATGGTATTAAGTTATTTTGGCTAGATTCGAGCCGTCCGGAGTTAGATTTTTGCAGAAAAGGGCTTACTAGTGAGTTGATTTAGCTTGTTTGAGGTAAGTATCTTGCCGTGTACGCATGGTAACGAGTGGATACACGAGCCATATGTAGTATTTGGCTAGTTTAGGCTATTTAGACTATTTTCATGTATCTAATTAAATTGTCATAACACGTTATATCTTTCATTGTTAATTTACCCTTACATGTGTTAATCTACCCTCACATGCTTTATTTGACATTGTTAACACTTGTTCCACCTCTTACTTGTTATTTTGCTCTTACATGATTTAGTTGAAGTTATTGCCTTCCTTATTGTCTTGTTACTTTTTTAATTATTAAATTACTTACTTGAAGTTGTTATTTCATGGAATATCTTCTTGTTGAGTTATTGGTGTTGAAGTTGTAAAAGTCATTATCACATTGAGGTGAAGTTGTTCGTTGTTGAGATATCATTCTTGTTGAGCTATTCACTTTTATTTTGTTATTGTTAATTTTTTTATACATATTGTGGTTGAGCCATGGGCTATTTGCTGTTAAAACATTGGTATTGTTGATGTTTTTGGCAAGTTGTGGCATATGGATACTTGTTGTTCGAGTTGTGATTATGTTGTGATATTGATACACATGTTGTGGTATATGGGGTTGATACACATGCAGTGAGATAAAGTGGGCTTGATACTCGTGTTGCTAGTAGGGAAACTACTCGAAGCCACGCGGTGTGATAAGGTAGGCTAAAACGTGGGTAGCTATTTTAGAAAAAATAATTTTAAAACTAAATGTAAAGCTCCCGCGGTGATATAAGGAAAAATTGTGATTGAGATTGAGAAATGTGATTAGGAGGCGGTACATCGGTGGTGATTCTTGTTGTTATCTCTCATTTACCTCCCTTGTATTTGTCCACATTATTTTCTTGATGTTCTTATTATGTGTTCCTTCCTTGCTGCCTTTATTGCTTTAAATTCAGTTGTAGCTTACCTAGTTGTATTGCTTTATTGTCACTATTTCCTCATTTTCATTATTGATTATACTATACTTGTTAAGTTTTTCTTATCCTAGTTAAGTATCTTGACTTGGCTTCATCATAACTCTACTGAGGTTAGGCTTGATACTTACTGGGTACTGTTGTGTTGTACTCATACTACGCTTCTGCACATTGTTTTGTAGATGTAGGTACCTCGACTTAGGCTAGGCATCAGTTAGTGGATCATACAGCTCGGAGACTTTAAGATATACCTGGCCGATGCTCGCAGGCCTCAGAGTCACCTTCTATCTTTATTTTGCTCCTGTTTACTCTTTACTTAGACAGTGTTGTACTAGAGATTTTACAGTACGTTCCTGTAGAGCTTATGACTCAGTTCCACCGGTTTTGAGAGTTTTGTTATAGGTGTTCTATTTCATATTTATTGCGAGTTTATCAAATTATCTTACTATCTTAATTGTTAAATTTTGTTAAGTATTCGTGAATGTTAGACATACCTAGTATTAGAGACTAGGTGCCATCACAATATCCTATGGAGGGAAACTAGGGTCTTGACAAGTTGGTAATAGAGCTCTAAGTTTATAGGTGTTGCGAGTCATAAGTAGGTTTGGTAAAGTCTTGCAGATCGGTACGAAAACGCATGTACTTATCTTCGAAAGGCTACAAAATTGTTAGAAAATTCCACTTCTTTGATTCCTTATCGTGCGAATTTGTTGACTTCAAAATCTGAATCTTTGCCTTTCTAGTCTCTCACAGATGGTGAGGACACGCAGTGCTGGATCTAGATCTGAGGAGGGGCACGTGGTGCAGCTAGAGCACTTGCACGAATAGCGACTGACGAGCCACCAGTAGCTGCGGTTGGGGGACAGGCACCCGAGGTGCCTGTTATCATCCCTGAACTTTAAGAGACCGTTAGAGGGGGGACAAGTTTGATTCTACTTGCACTAGCCACATCGAAGGATGGGGTAGGAGCTCAGACTCCCCCAGCCCATACATAGAGCAGCGGGTCCATGTTGATCAGATCCCTGAGTTATGCCAACACAACCTGTTGTTCTGGTTCAGCCTGAGGCTAGGGCAGTAGCATCTGAGGAGGAACAACTTAGACTTGTGAGGTTCAAGAAATATCATCCTCCTACTTACAACGGCCTAGCTACAGAGGATGCACAGGGTTTTCCAGATAAGTTTCACCATATTCTCCGCACCATGGATATTAGGAAGATGAGAGGGGTTGCTTTTACAACATTCCAGCTATCAGGAGCAGCATATCAGTAGTGGAGAGCTTCCGAGGAGGGTAGCCCATCCGATGCAGCTTCACTCACACGCACACAGTTTTCAGAGATGTTCTTGAGAGAGTATTTTCCCTAGACCCTTCGTGATGCATGACGCGCAAAGTTTGAGCAGTTGCGCCAGGGTACTATATTAGTGTCAGAGTATGCCATCATATTCAGTGAGTTGTCCAGACATGCACCTGCCTTAATTTCTACAGTTAGGGAGTGAGTCCGCCGATTCATCGAGGGGCTCAACTATGGTATTAGATTCAGCATGGCTTTTAGAGTTGGAGACAGATACTCTGTACCAGCAGGTGGTAGAGATTGCACGGCGGTTGTAGGGTATACAGGGCCATGAGAGATAGGATAGGGAGGCCAAGAGGCCTCGATATTCTAGAGGATATAGTGGTGTCCGCGCCCCAGCTTAGCCCGCCATCGCATGGACTATGTGAGCCGTACAGTTTATTCAGCACTTCCAACTTCTAGTGGTTCTCCGTCTATTCCGAGGTCTCAGGTTGCCCATTTTGCTCAGCCATTATCTAGTGCACCTCTTGCACGGGGTGCCTTCAGCGGTCAGTCTAGTCAACCAGGCCCGAGCCAGCTTCAGCAGGCATACCCACCGAGAGCTTGTTTTGAGTGTGGAGACACCAAACATATGGTTAGGTACTGCCCCAAACTCTAGAGGGGTTTACTTCCACAGACTACATAGGATCCATGTATTCCACTAGGTCCACAGGCTGTGGTTGCTACTTCAGTGTCTTCTCCACTTGCACGACTAGCTAGGGATTGAGGTTAGGCAGATAGGGGTCGCCCTAGAGAGGGAGTCCAAGACATATTCTATGTTTTTTTAGGTAGGATGGAGGCGGTTGTATCAGACACAATATTCACAAGTATTATTCCGGTTTGTCATAGAGATGCATCATTCTTATTTTATCTAGGCTCCACTTACTCATATGTGTCATCTTACTTTGGTCTGTATTTGGATATATTGCGTGATTCTTTGAGTTCTCCTGTATATGTGTCCATGCTTGATGGAGATTCTATTGTTGTGGACCGTGTGTATCGGTCGTGTTTAGTAGTTATTGGTGGTTTTGAAACCAGAGTTGATCTATTATTACTCAGTATGGTAGACTTTGATGTTATCTTGTGCATGGACTAGTTGTCACCCTATCATGCTATTTTGGATTGTCATGCCACCGCTGTGACACTAGCTATGCTAGGTTTTCCGCAGTTAGAGTGTAGGGGTACATTGGATTATATTCCTAGGAGGGTTGAAACAAAGAGGCAATAGAGAAAGCGGCCTAACCACAAAATGAAAGACTTTAGATTCTGTCATTTCTAAAGACTCAACGAATGGTTGAGAAGGGTTGTGATGCATATCTAGTCTTTGTGGGAGATGTTAGTGTTGATACTCCTACCATTAAGTCAGTTCCGATAGTAAGAGACTTTCGAGATGTATTTCCAGTAGATCTTCTAGGCATGCTGCCCAATAGAGATATCAATTTTTGGTATTGTCAGCCCATTTCTATTCCACTATATTGTATGTCACCAATAGAGTTGAAGGAGTAGCTGCAAGAGTTGCTTGGTAAGGGTTTCATATGGCCTAGTATGTCACCTTGGGGTGCTCCGGTTCTGTTTGTGAAGAAGAACGATTGTTCTATACGAATGTGTATTGATTATAGAATGCTGAACAATGTTACAGTGAATAATAGGTACCCATTATTGCACATTGATGACTTATTTGAATAGCTATGGGATACTAGAGTGTTATCAAAGAATGATTTAAGGTCAGGGTATCATCAACCAAAGAATCAGTATCTAGATATTCCGAAGACTGCTTTCAAGACTCGGTATGGTTAATATGAGTTCTGTGTGATGTCATTTAGGCTGACCAACACCCCAGCAGCATTTATGCACCTCATGAACAGTGTATTCCATCCATATCTTAATTCATTCATCATTGTGTTTCTCTATGACATCTTGGCGTATTCTCGCAATCGGGAGGATCATGAGCAGCATCTGAGGATCGTGCTCCAGACCTTGAGAGAGAAGAAGTTATGTGCAAAATTCTTGATGTGTGAGTTCTAGCTCAATTTGTTGGTATTTTTGGGTAATGTGGTGTCGAGGGAGGGTATCAAGGTAGATCCGAAGAAGATTGAAGCAGTTGAGAGTTAGCCCAGACCGTCTTCAGCTACTAAGATTCTGAGTTTCCTTGGTTTGGCCGAGTATTATCGCAATTTTGTAGAGGGTTTATTATCCATAACTGCACTAATTACCATATTGACCTAGAAGGGTGCTCCATTCATATGGTCTAAATAGTGTGAGGAGAGCTTTCAAAAGCTCAAGACTACTTTGATTACTGCTCCAGTATTGGTGGTGCCTATGGGTTCGGGGTCTTACATTGTATATTGTGATGCCTCGCGAGTTGGGCTCGGCATGGTGTTGATGCAAGAAGGTAGGGTGATTGCTGACGCATCTCAACAGTTGAAGGTTCATGAGAAGAATTATCTTGTCCACGACTTGGAATTGGCAGCTATTATTCATGTATTGAAGATTATGGAGGCATTAAATGTACGGTGTCCCATGTAAGGTCTATAATAACTACCAGAGTCTCCAACATCTATTCAAACATAAAGATCTTAATTTGAGGAAGCGGAGGTGGTTAGAGTTACTTAAAGACTATGCTATCACTATTCTGTATCGTGTTGGGAAGGCCAATGTGGTGGCCGATTCCTTGAGTTGAAAACCGGAGAGTATGGGTAGTTTGGCATATCTACCGGCAACAGAGTAGCCACTAGCCATATATTTTCAGGCCTAAGCCAATCAGTTTGTTAGATTGGATGTTTCGAAGCCAAGTATGGTTCTTGCTTGCATGGTTTCTCGATCTTCTTTATATGAGCACATCCGAGTGCATCAGTATGATGACCCTCATTTGCTTGTCCTTAAGGACAGGGTATAGGACGGTGATGCTAAGGAGGTTTCTATTGGAGATGGCGGGGTGTTGCGAATGCAGGGCTGGTTATATGTGCCCAATATTGATGGGTTGCATGAGTTGATCCTTAAGGAGGCCCACAGTTTGTGGTACTCCATTCATCCGGGTGCTACTAAGATGTATAAGGATTTGAGACAACACTATTGGCAGAGGAGAGTGAAGAAATATATAGTGGAGTATGTGGCTCGGTGCCTAAATTGTCAGCATGTGACGTATGAGCATCAGAGGTCAGGCGGTTTGCTTCATAGACTTGAGATTCCCGAGTGGAAGTGGGAGCGTGTTACCATGGACTTTGTTGTTGGGCTCCTATGGACTTTGAAGAAATTTAACGTTGTATGGATGATTCTAAATAGGTTGACCAATCCATCACATTTCATTCAGGCGGTGATTACCTATTCTTCAACAAATCTATATCCGTAATATTGTTTGACTTCATGGCATGTCTGTATCCATTATCTCTGACTGGGGCATGCAGTTTACATCACACTTCTGGAGAGTTGTGCAGCGTGAGTTAGGTACACGGGTTGAGTTGAGTACAACATTTCACCCATAGACGGACGGGTAGTCCAAGCACACCATTCAGATATTAGACGATATGCTTCATGCTTGTGTTATAGATTTTGGGGGTTCTTGGGATCAGTTCTTGCTGCTTGTAAAGTTCGCCTACAACAACAACTATAAATCGAGTATTCAGATGGCCCTTTTATAAGGCCCTATATGGGAGGCGGTGTCGTTCCCCAGTTGGTTAGTTTAATCCGGGTGAGGCTAGATTGTTGGGCATAGACTTAGTTTGAGATGCCTTGGATAAAGTCAAGTTGATATAGGATCGGCTTCGTACAACATAGTCTAGGCAGAAGAGTTATCCCAATCAGAGGGTTCATGATGTCGCAATCATGGTTGGAGAGAGGGTTTTGCTCCGGAATTCACCCATGAAGGGTGTGATGAGGTTTGGGAAGAAGGGAAAGTTAAGTACTAGGTATATTGGTCCTTTTGAGATCCTCGAGATAGTGGGGGAGGTGGCCTACAAGCTTGCATTACCACCTAGCTTATCTGCAGTTCACCCGGTGTTCCATGCTTCCATGCTCCGGAAGTATCACGTTGATTCATCCCATGTTTTAGATTACAGCTCAGTTCAATTGGACAAGGATTTGATTTATGTTGAGGAGCTGGTGACCATCTTGGACAGGCATGTCCGAAAGTTGACGTCAAAGAACATTGCTTCCATGAAAGTTCGATAAAGGGTCAACCAGTCGAGGAGGCGACTTGGGAGATCGAGCATGATATACATAGATGTTATCCTCACCTTTTCAGCATTTCAGGGATGTCTCTGTACTCGTTTGATGACAAATATTTCTTTTATGAAGGGAAAGATGTAATGACCCAACCGGTTATTTTGTAAATTGTAGCCCTGTTCCCCTATTTATTACCTCCTCTATGTTAAATTGTGGTTATGTGACTTTCCGGGGTTGTTGGTTTTGTTTCTGATAGGTTTCAGAGTGAATTGGGATACTTAGTCCTAAAGTTGGAAGCTTAAGTTGAAAGAGTTGACCAGAGTTTGAGTTTTCTGTAGACGACTTCGAAATGGAGTTTTGATGGTTCTGATAGCTCTGTATTGTGATTTTGGACTTAGGAGTATGTTCGGATATTGATTCGGAGGTCCGTAGGTTGTTTTGGTTTGAATTGGCGAAAGTTGGAAAGTTAAAGGTTTGGAATGTTGAGAGATTTGACCAAAAGTTGACTTTATTGATATCGGGGTCGTATTTTCGTTCCAGAAATTGGAATAATCATTCGGAGTTGGTTTTGATATGATTCGGCATTAGTTTTAGAAGTTGAAAGTTCATTGGGCTTGAATTAATGTACAATTCATGATTTTGGTGTTGTTTGATGTGATTTGAGGCTTCGAGCAAGTTCGGGTTCTGTTTTGGGACTTAATGGTATGTGCGGACGGGGTCCTGGGGGCCCGGGTGTGTTTCATATTTAGTTTGAACCATTTGTTCAGGTGTTGGAATTGCTGGTTTTAGGGATTCTGGTTTCTTTCTACGCGTTCGTATAGAGTCTTTGCTGGAAGATGGATATTTTCCCTTCGCATTCACGAAGGATAGGATGCGTACATTTAAGGTTGGGTGATTGTGCATCGTGAATGCATGTGGGGGATCGCGCTCGGGTAGAAGGAAGGAGGGGTTGTTTGGTAGCACATGTTATTCATCGCGTTCCCGTGGACTGGTCCACGATCACGAAGCCTGGGGATGTTTTGTCAGCACATTCAAGTCTGTCTTCTCGCGTTCGCGTAAGGGGTTTTGTGAGCTAGTGGAATTTGTTCTTCACGATCGCGAAGGATTTTTCGCGATCGCGTAGAGTAAGAACTGGGCAGACTATATAGTACTCTAATTAGAGGGTTTGGTTCATTTAATATATTTTGAGTTGTAGAGCTCGGTTTTGGGCGATTTTGGAGGGTATTTTCATGTCTTGGATTGGGTAAGTGTTTTTGACTCAGAAGTTTTAATTAATCATGATTCCATCTTAGTTTTAATCATTTATTTAGTGAGTTAAAGTGAAGAAAATGAGGGATTTTTGTAAAACTTCCTAAAGTAAAAATTGGCGATTTGAAGGTCTATTTGAGGCCGGAATTGTATACTTTTTGTATGGTTGGACTCATTATAGAATGTGTGTTCGGATTTTATATATTTGACCGGGTTCTGATATGCGAGCTCGACGTTGACTTTTTGAGTAGACTTTTTGATTTTCTTTAAATATTACAACTTTATTATCCAGAATAGTTTTCTATGGTTTGTATTTATGGTACTAAGTTATTTTGGCTAGATTCGAGCCGTCCAGAGTTGGATTTACGTGGAAAAGGCTTACTAGTGGGTTGATTTAGCTTGTTTGAGGTAAGTATCTTGCCTAACTTTGAATGAGAGAACTACCCCTTAGGGTTGGCTTGATTGTGCTATTTGTTTTGTGAAAGCCGTGTATGCAAGGTGACGAGTGGGTACACGGGCTATATGTGGTATTTGACTGGTTTAGGCTATTTAGACTCTTTTCATGCCTTTAATTGAATTGTCATAACATGTTATATCTTTCATTGTTAATCTATTCTTACGTGTGTTAATCTACCCTCACATGTTTTATTTGACATTGTTAACACTTGCTCCACCTCTTACTTGTTATTTTGCTCTTATATGATTTAGTTGAAGTTATTTCCTTCCTTATTGTCTTATTGCTTCTTTAATTGTTGAATTACTTGCATGAAGTTGTTATTTGATGGAATATCTTCTTTTTGAGTTATTGGTGTTGAAGTTGTAAAAGCCGTTATCACATTGAGGCGAAGTTATTAATTGTTGAGATATCGTTCTTGTTGAGATATTCACTTCTATTTTGTTATTGTTGAGATCCTTGTGCACATTGTGGTTGAGCCATGTGCTATTTGTTGTGGAAATGTTGGTATTATTGATTCTTTTCGCAAGTTGTGGCATATGGGTACTTCTGGTGCGAGTTGTGATTATGTTGTGATATTGATATGCATGTTGTGGTAGAAGGATAGAGGTTCATATGCATGTAGCGAGATAAGGTGGGTTTGATACGCGTGATGCTAGTAAGGGAACTACTTGAAGCCACGCGGTGTTGATAAGGTGGCCAAAACGTGGGTAGCTATTTCGGAAAAAATAATTTTTAAACTAAATGTAAGGCTCCCGTGGTGATATAAGGAAAGATTGTGATCGAGATTGAGAAATGTGATTACGAGGCTGTACCTCGGTTGTTATTCTTGTTGTTATCTCTAATTTACCTCCCTTGTCTTTGTCCGCATTATTTCCTTGATGTTCTTATTATGTGTTCCTTCCTTGCTTTAAATTCAGTTGTAGCTTACCTTTTTGTATTGCTTTATTGTCACTATTTTCTTGTTTTCATTATTGAATATACTATACTTGTTCTGGTTTTCTTATCCTAGTAGGTGTCTTGACCTGGCATCGGTACTACTCTACCAAGGGTAGGGTTGATACTTACTAGGGACCGTTGTGGTCTACTCACACTATGCTTCTATATATTTTTGTGCAGGTCCAGGTACCTTGACTTAAGCTAGGCATCATTAAGTGGATCATACAGTTTGGAGACTTCAAAGTATACCTACCCGACGCTCACAGGCCTCCGAGTCACCTTCCGTCCTTATTTTGCTACTGTTTATTCTTTATTTAGAAAACGTTGTACTAGGAATTTTACAGTACATTCCTATAGAGCTTATAACTCAGCTCCACCGATTTTGGGAGTTTTGTTACATGTGTTCTGTTTCAGATTTATTATTAGCTTATCAAATTATCTTTCTATCTTAACTGTTAAATTCTATTAATCATTATAAATATTAGCCTTACCTAATCTTAGAGACTAGGTGCCATTACGACATTCTAAGGAGAAAAACTGGGGTCGTGACAAGTAGTCATATAACAAATATAATATGTAAAAAGTAAAGGAATGTATAAAAATAACGGACAAAAGGCCTAAGATTCTACCCCAAGCATAGAATATATCTGTTGTAACTATCCGACATGTCATTTAGAACTAGCTTTCCTTTCTGTGTTTCGAGACTTCTCATAACTCTATTTGATGATTTATGACATGCATGTGTAGTCCATGTCGATTTTGGGAAAATATAAATGCGAAATTTTAAAGAAAATGAGATTATTGACTTTAAAATGACTATAGTTGACCACAGTCAATGTTTTTAGTAAACGACTTCAGATTGGTATTTTGACGAGTTTGCTAGGTTTGTATAATAATGTTGTACTTCTACGTATGTTTGGTTGGGGTCCCGGGTGACCCGAGCCCATTTCGGCGTATTATGCATAATATTAAAAATTTTGGTTTTAAACTTGAAAATCTTAAGTTTTGATGACTGATTGGTGATTTTAGATGTTATTTTGATGATTTGAGACAACGAACAAGTTGGTATGATGTTATTACATGTGTGTGAAAGTTCGGATTAATGCCCGAGGGGCTCGGATGAGTTTCAGATGTCTTTCAGATAGTTTTGGATAGCTGAGAAACAACTGGTGTGTTGAACCTGCAGATCTCGCACTTGCGAAGTTCTTCTAGGAAACGCGAGCATCGCTTTTGAGTGTGATGTCACTTATTTGGGAAGACTGGGCTGGGGCTGTCACTTCACACTTGAAAAGTTGGCATCGCAATTGCGGACAGGGGTGGGCTTACACTTACGGTGAAACAGTCCCATTTGCGACATTGTGCTTAGGGAGTATCTTCGCATTTGCGAAACTATTCTCGCATTTGCGGAGTGCACATTGTTCACATTTGCAATAATGTTATTGTTTTTGCGATGTTGGTGGCTCAGGGACATATTCACAATTGCGACCATTTGTTCGCTTTTACAAACATCGCAATTGCGAATAACAGTTCGCAATTGCAACATCTACAGCTGGGTAAAATATGGAGATTTCGATACTTAGCTCAGTTTATACTTTTGCAACCCTAAACTCCATAGAGGTGATTTTTGAAGAGCGTTTTCTTTCCAATTTTATTGGTAAGCAACTTTAACTTGTTTTCAATTACTTTTTCATGAATTTTATCATCAATTCTATAAATTTCATGGTAGAAATTAGGAATTTTGGATAGAATTTAGGAATTTCATGAAATTGAGATTTAGACCTCAAATTAAGGATAGATTTTGAAACAAATCACATATCCAGGATCAGAGGTGAATGGATAATAAAAATTTGGTATTAATCTCGATTTTGACCACGTGGGCACGAGTTGACTTTTTGTTGACTTTTTCAATTATGTTAAAGATTGAACTTTTTTCATTTTAGGGCAGTTTCTAAAATGTATTTTGAATTGTTTGAATGATATTTGACTAGACTCGATTGGTTTGGAGGCTTGTTTGAAAGGAAAAGCCGTGTAGGATTGTTGATTGTATTCTGAAAAGAGGTAAGTATCTTGCCTAGATTTATTGAGGGAATGTTTCCTAATAAAATGATATTGTTTGCTACATGCAGGGGTGATGTATATGATAGGTGACGAGCGTATATATATGTGTATATGTGCCAGTTTTATCCATACTCGAGGTAGATGATATGATTCTTGTGCCTTGTTGCACTTTGTAATTTTCTTGCCTCATGTTTTATTTGACTTCTATAGTAGTATAAGCACAATTTCAATGCTAGACACCATGATTCAGCCTACCACAACTTGATTAAATATGATAGACTCTTTGTGAAACTGTTGATGTGCTAAATTCGGTCATAACTATAGCTAAATCACAAATACATATCTATATCCATTATTCTTGAGATAATTTGGTTCCATAATTATGTTGAACGTCATATTTGAGCTTTGTTGAGATACTTGAACAATGGGGTTCTTGAAGTTTATTGACTTGTTTATTGGTACAAGAGTTGTGATTGTTGTTCACGTGGTGTACTTTGCTTAACGACTTTTCTTGATATTATCCATGCTTCCTACCTTGATTGTTGTTGATGTATATGTGCTTGGTGAGGAAGAGTGTAAAGCACGAAGGGTGATGTCGTGCCATTACTTTTTTATTATCATGTGAGGATGGGAGTAAACTACGAAGGGTGATGTCGTACCATTATTTTTACATTATTTATGAGGATGAGAGTAAAATTACGAAAGGTGATGACGTGCAATTGTTTCACATTAAAATATGAGGACAAGGGTTTATGGTACAAAGAGTGTTTCCGTGCAGGTGAGGATGAGAGACATTATGTTGTGTTGTCTTCCCCACGTATATATTCATGCGTTATCCTGAGTTGTTATTGTTGCACATCTGCTTTTTATGCTTCTTGTTGTTGTTACGCCTTTGCCTTTTATCTTATTTGTTATTGTGCTATCCATACCTTTTATTTATTTATTATTTTTACATGCATGCTTCACTTCTTGTTTGTAATAATTACATGTATTCCTTTTTCTTATTTGTTGTGGTTTCATCTAAATCTTCTATCTTGCTAGTTATTGAAATCTATGTCCTCCTACCTTATTTGCTATTGTTACTTCTATGCCTCCCACCTTGTCTTGCCGTTATCCATATGCTTCTACCTTATTTGTTATTGCTATCTATGTACTTTCTACTTTGATGTTACTGTTATTGGTATTTCTCCTACCTGGTTGATATTGTTATACATATACTTGGTGAGGATGAGATAAATGCATGATGGGTGCTGCCATGCCATTTGATTTGACATACATGCACATAGTTAGCGAGGATGAGGTAAATGCACGAAGGGTGTTGCCGTGTCATTTAATTTTATATCTTGAACACCTTCCTCATATTATAAAGATTTGTGGTTTTACTATGTTGTTTTGGCAGTTATTTCTTTAACCTCATGACTTGAGTTGTTAGAAAATGATTGGTTGCGATATTGAGGAAACTGATTGTGATTCTTTTAGTTAATCATTTACTACTTCTCATATTTGTTCTTGTAATCTACTTTGTTATTTCTAGTGTTGTTTCTATTGTAAATTTAACTGAACATGTTATATTAATGAGTATCTTTTGACTTATAAAATTGGTCACTACTTCATCAAGGTTAGTCAAGAAACTTACTGAGTACATGGGGCCAGTGTTACTCATACTATACTTCTATACCTTGCGTGCAGATATTTGGAAAGCGCAACTGCGATGTTCGAGGGTCTAGCATGGAAGACGTACCAGCACTCTCGATACAAGCTATCATTTGTTCTTGGAAGTTTAGAAGTTATAATTCTATTTATGTAAATTTCAAACAGATGATATATTTTTCCTCAAACTGAAGTTATACTCTTATTCATAGTCGCTCGTGACTTGTGCTACTATCCTTGAGATATTGGTAATAAACTCTTTTGGCTACATTATTCATTATCTTTATTGGGTTCTTATCATAATAGTGACTTATACCATTGGGCTTACCTATCGGGTTCGGTTAGGCGCCATCACGACTTAGTGGATTTTGGATCGTGATACCCGCATATAAGCTTGTCACATCGTATATAAGTCACCTCCAAATACATAGCATATAGCATACAAGTCTATTTTAGAAAAAAATCTCTTAAGTCGAGGTTATTCTGGTTACTTACCTCTATTCCGTGTTAGCTCTATTCTTCAAAATTCAACTTTCCTTGCTCCAAATCCATAAAACAAGCTAGATCTAGCCCAAAGAATGCTCTATAATGTTAATCAAATTCATAGGACTCAATTCCCTAAGCCAAAAATAGGTTTAGAACAAAGTCAATAAAAGCCAACCCCGAGACCACATGGTAAAAACCTGAAAGCAAAGTCAAATTTCGTTGACCCATAACCTTACGAGTCTAACTTTGTAATTTTTTTAAAATTCAAGATCAATTTGATGTTCAAAATCCTTGATTATAAAGTAAAACTGATGATAAATTCATGTTAATCATAGATTTGAGTGAAAATCAGTTACCCTACTGTCTTAGGTGAAAATCATTTCGAAACTTTCCTCAATCTATGCTCCCTAGCTCCAAAATTATGTAATAAATTCAACGTTCGAAATGGGACTTTTTAAACAAAGTGCTGAAATTGAAGGACCTGAAGGTGGACGTCTTTCACGCTCACGTGATGAGCGCCATAGATGTGCACTTTTGGTGCAGGTTCTTTTCTAGGTTTTCATGCAAGAGCCTCTCTCGAACACCTAAAACTCACTCGAGCCTCTTGATACTCCTCCAAACCATATCGTTTATTCCAAATACCCTATATAGACTTATCTAATGGCTCAAAACTCAAAGTGAAATGCTACAAACCAAAATAACAACTCAAGTCAAACTTGAAAATCATAAACTTCCAAGTTTCATACAATAAAATCGAATTGCATCTGAGCCCCTCCGGTCCTATTCCTAACGTTTGTACAAGTACAAAATCCTCATACAAACTTACTAGAAGCTTCAAACCATAAATTTGTGCAGCACATTAACACAAATTGTTGGTCTTGGTAAACTCATGCTTTTAAGGATTCAAGTTATAAATGAAGTGTTCCAAAGTGCTCCCTAACCCTTTGGGACTTAACCCACCCATACCCACAGGTTACAAATCTTAAAGTGAACATGTAGGAAGTCTTAAATTAAAGAACAAGATGCTGGAACTCGAACCAAGTGTTTGGGTCATTATTTTCTTCTCCACTTAAAAATACCTTTGTCCACGAACGTGCCAAAAATCTATTTGAAACCATCAAGCAGTTGTATAAACTCATTGTGCACATTCCCGCTAGTGATCTCATATCACCTTCATAAAAATAACAGTGTTAGTACCCCTTAACTGAATATTTCTTTAATCTTAGCTTATAAGCTCATAAATCCTCTTTTGATATCTGAAACATCCTCAAGAGTCCTCTTCTCATATATATTCACTACACTATATTCATCTCAATACCTGTATCGAGTTATAAATGTACTCCTAGAATGAAATACCATAATATATCATATACTTCTTTAACCATAGGAAACCTTCTATTTAGAGAACCTCATAAATACAACAAACAATTGCCAAATTTACACCGATAAAATGCATTGATATGGTCATACCTTACGTCCAATATTTCATGATTCCTCAAATGATAAAGAAACTTCTAAGGACATACGACGATCCACCACAACTCTAATACATATATATACTTCACTCGTACGAAAAGACCTTTTACCTGTTTTGAACTACCTTAAGTGTTTATGTTCCAAACCGACCTTAACCAAGTTCAAGTGTGCTAATTATAAATCCGTTAAATTAGTCTTATCGAGTACAAGGTACTCAACCAACAACCACCATAAAGTTTAAACCAATATTTAAACGATATAGTTTGCGCACCAAACCAATAATTGCCTTAACATGTCAAATCTGTGGAAAACAAAGGATAACATAAATCAACTCCGCAATCAATGGAATACACTCTCAATAAGTCTCTTAAACAACTCGCTCAATAAGTATGCCACGTAACGGATAATCCAACTAACTCAACTCAGCCTGTGTACCATAAAGCACCTAGCACAACTGCCATAATCATACTAGGGATTGTCATTCTCATTAGATCTAACGGAAACAAGTGTCCCATATAACCTTAAACCTTTCGGATGATATATTCGTATTACACCTTGCATTTTATAAGCAAATGTATAAGCAAATATGAATCGACATACAATACACAATCCCAATGGCCTATCCATACTCACCCAAACTGATTAATTTCAAAATATGTAATAAGTCTTCCACAAGTCCTTTAGTGACTCATTCTAAATTTCACTCCTACATATAACAGTAAGTTTCTAACCCACCAGTCTCAACTGCTGATATTTAACTAGTGTCAACTTATGTACCGAGAAGCAACATTTTGTATCTTTTTTCTTCATGGCCTTTCAACTACATATGCCACAGATTACCTGCTATACCATCGTAGAAACCAAATGTATCAAATGCTTCTAATTGTAAGTCTCTGAATTCCTTTCTTAACCCGGTTACCATTAATACAAATATACAAGGTATATGCCTTTTTGGGTCATACTTCTCAACCAAAAGATTTCCAAGGGAGATATTTCATTACACTTAGGCAGATCTTGCCCATATAAATTACTACAACCCACGTGCCTCGTCAAGCACAAGCATTCTCAAGCCTCCCATTTTAGATACACACATGCAATTATCTAACCATTAATACATTTTCATTGTTGTGACGACCCGATATGTCATTTTGAATACTAACTCTTTTCTATGTTGCAATACTTCTCATAACTTTATTTGATGATATATAACTTGCGTGTGTGGTCCCTGTCATTTTTTCGGAAAGCTTATATGTGAAATTTTAAAGAAATATGATTTTTGGTTTTAAAAAGGACTTGAGTTGACCACCGTCAATATTTTTGGTCAACGACTTAGGATCGGTATTTTGACAATTCCGATTAGGTTAGTATGATATTTTTTGACTTGTACGCATATTCAGTTGGGTTTTCGGGTGACCCGAGGGTATTTCGGCATATTATATGAAAAATTAAAACAACTAATAGCCAGCAAACTGTATATTTGTTTAGTGGACAAGGTCATGAGGACTGAAAACTCTCTCGGCGCACATTAGTATTAACATATGCTATCCATGGTGTAATATGGCCAATTTTTTATGACATTTGCCATGACATAATATCTATTATAATAAATTTGTGGTTCATGACATTTGCCATGACATAATATCCATTATAACAAATTTGTGGATCATGACATTTGCCATGACATAATATCCATTATCAGGCTAAGGATTTCTTGCTATAAATAGAGGAGTTTCTCCTCATTTGTAGATACACCAACAAGACTTGTCTTCAATTCTTGTTTCTTCTTTTCTTCCTTTATTAAGAGTGTTTTGTATGAGAGTTAGTGTTGGGAAGCACTTGTGTGAACCCTTTCTTTGGAGTGATCTTGCGAGGTTATTCTCTTAGGGTATTTGGGATTAATTAGAGTATTTACTCTAAATTTGTACTCTCTTTTGTACTCTTATTATTATAGTAAATTGCTCATCTTCGCTTGTGGATGTAGGTCACTTTGATCGAACCACGTTAAATTTGTGTCTTCTTTATCTACTTTAATTGTCGTTGTTATCAACTCTCATTGTCTTTATTATTGCCATTATACAGTTGTTTGGCTATTTTTGCACTACCCGGGTTCCCGATCCTAACAAATTGGTATCAGAGCCAGATCTAATCGGGTTAGTTTCAGTAGCCCATATGACTCTAACAAAGACCTATGTTGAGAAATTTGACCGAAGTGCAACCTTCGAAATGTGGCAATTAAAGATGGAAGCTATCCTAATTCAGGATGGCTTAGACTTGGCGTTGCAAGAAAAGGAGAAGAAGCCGGATAAAATGACGGATGAGGAGTTTGCCGTCATAGACAAAAGGGCAAAAGCAGGTATCATTTTAAATCTCTCAAATGAGGTTTTACGTGAAGTTTCTATTGAAACCACAGCTAAAGGCATGTGGGAAAAATTGAAAACTTTATATATGAAAAGGACGGTGGAAAATAGACTTTACCTGAAGCAGAAGCTTTATACAATTCGTATGAGTGAAGGTACCTCTATTCTCTCTCATCTTGACACCTTTGATTCCATTCTTATGGATTTGAGTAATATAGATGCTGAAATTAAAGATGAGGATCAAGCTGTATTACTGCTTTGTTTTCTACCCCCATCTTTTAAGCATATAAGAGATACTATGCTTTATGCAAAGGATGATATCTCTTATAAGGATATTAAATCTATCTTAAAATCAAAAGAACAGATAGATAGTGATATTACTGGGGAAGCTAGTGGAACTCAAGCGGAAGTTGGCTTGTTTGTTAGGGGCAAATCCGACTCCAATTCCAGATACAATAATTTAGAGTGTCGCTATTGTCATAAGAAAGGTCACAATATCTCTGAATGCTATAAACTGAAAAATAAAGAAAAGCACAAAGAAAGAAAAAATGAGCACAAAAGTACTGACACCGCCGAAGCTAGTGTAGCAACTGATGAGGTTGAGGGAACTATATTTTTAGCAACTGAAACTAGTTTCAGATTAGACAATGAGTGGATTTTAGATTCCGGTTGTTCATATCATATGTGTCCTAGAAGGGACTTCTTTTCTACATATGATTCAGTTGCGGGTGGAGTTGTCTAATTGGGTAACAATGTTACTTGTAACATTATTGGCAAAGGTACAATTCGGGTCAAAATACACGATGATGTGGTGAGAACGCTTACCGATGTTAGATATGTTCCTGAGTTGAAGAAAAATCTTATATCTTTGGGCACTTTAGAA
>AWOL01S0031510.1:18834-56758 GCA_000715115.1 Nicotiana otophora
TATATATATATATATATATATATATATATATATAGATATTGATATATATATATATATATAATTTTAATTTATCAAAATATATTTTTAGATTTTGTCCTAAAAGTGCCAAGTGTATTTTTCTCAATAACATTTTAAAGTTTTTCTCTAGAATCCTATCATATAATATTATATTTTACTATTTTAAAAAGTATTATTGACCATAAATTAATACAAACATATGAATTAATAATATTATTTTAAAGTTTAAGCAAATAGAATCCAACAAATAGATTCTCCTTTTAATAATATTAAATACTCTCCTTTCATATAATGTAGATTATCACTATGTAACCAATGACCTATGGCCAGATAATTATATCTTAGGTTTAATATTTTTTTATGGAAAACACGCGCATGAATAGAGTTATATTACGCGTTGGTAACTTCCTAATTCAAAATAAAACAGGTTTTAGAATAAGTAATTTCCAATATATAAAAATTACTATTTCCTTAAAAAAATTAAATATAAAAAGTATAATATGGATATTTCCTACTCCGAAAAATTTAATTTATTCTCCTTGATTTAATTGATAAAAGTCGTATTATTTAAATGTATCAATACTAATTTTGAGATTTATTAAAATACTCTCACACTGCCTCTATAATATAGATATTTTATTTAAGATCTTATTTTGCTGCTTGGATTTAATTTTTTAATTTTTAAATCATCAAATATTTGAGTAAATTTATTTACTTTATTTCATATTTTAACTTGTCCCAATATATAAAAAATATTATTACATTAAAGAAATATAGATATTTAATTCTTTTTAAATTCAAATTCAAAAACAACTTAGAATGTTCAGATAACGATATTATTTAGTTTAGCAGCTTATTTAGCTAATTATTTAAATTTTTTATCAAATACCGCACTAGTTCTATGCTCCCACATCACTTTGGAACCATGTGTTTGGAACTACCACGTTGATATTATTTAATTTAACTTTGCGGTCTTCACACGTTCATTGACTTTGCATACATCTCGACTATATTTGTTATCTTTCATCATCACATTTACAAAAGCAACTTAGTTCCCCTAAAGTTACAGTAGTCTACAATTCAAATAGTTTGATCCCACCTCATCAATGGGTAGTTTGATATGATAGATAAGCATAAATAATTGTGGGATAAAAATTTAGTATCACTTTATCCGTTGTTTGGTTATTAATCTCGGGTAAGTTATTCCACGATAAAAAAAAGGTATCGGGATAAGTTATTTTGGGATAAAAAAAATAGTACCAGAATAACTTATACATGTTAGAGGGTGAAATAGTAATCCCAGCATAAAACAGTAAAATTGGCAATCTCATGATTAATATAACATACCAAACAGTCAATAAGAAATAATAGCAGAATAACTAATCTCAGCATAATTAATCTCGATATAACTAATCTCAACATAATTAATATCGATATAACTAATCTCAGCATAACTTTGTCTTCAAACCAAACTATCTCTAATAGTTTGGGCTACATCTACACCTTTGGTACATTAATTTATTTATCTCTTGAAGAAAATCAACTTCTAATCATCATACTATATTATAAGTGTGAAGACCAAAGTGCAAAGTTAAAAGAACAAATATCCCTTAAAAGCTAAGTGACATTTTTGCCCTTCATTTAAATACTACTTTTATGTCATTTTTGTACCAAAAGGTAAAAATATCTCATAATAAATTGAGCCTTTAATTCTCTACTACACTTTACATAAAAATATAAAATACAATGTAACGTATAAAATATTTTTTAAAACTTGCAAAACATTTTTGTACTCCCAACTAAATTTATCTAATATCCATTTGAAACTCTTTTAGTCATTTTCATTTTCATAGTCTTGTCCATTAGTCTTAATTGGATAACTACTTAATGTATCTGGTCTATTAAAAATATTTGGTGCTTTTTGTATTCTCAATTAAATTCATAGAATCTTTACTTTGAGAATATTCCAGATAAAAATACTATTAATGATATTTGATAGACATATTATTCTATAAAAAAACTAAAATATAGTAGTAATATTTACTGGCTAACGCTCCGTGTATTATAAGGAAGACAAAGCCTGTCATTATTTTCGTCAGTGATAATATAGCAAACTAACTTTATAATTTTGGGTTACCTTATGAGCCTAACAAATCACTTGCCGATATGGATGACATATCTAATAAGTTCTTGAATAAGGCGGTGCCTTTGGGACAATCATTGGTGTTGCAAACAAGTTAGAGGAGGCGTTTATGCCGATGAGAGTTTAATGACGTCTACTATAAAAATTAGAGAGCCTATGAGGCTAAACATTTTTTTCTTTTGTGTTCAAATAAATATTTTTTACGTATGATTTTTTTAGTTTTTACTTGAAGTATATAATTTTTTGACACCCTAAAGGTGTTTTGGCTTTTTGAAACAAGCTAATAAATATATTCAGATCACCCTAAGATATCAAGAACTTATACTTTTTTCTTTAGTTTTTGTCACTCAAAAATATTTTTTTGATAATATTGATATAAATTTTGTTAAATTTTCATATTCATATATATGGGTACACGCGCAACGATTAGTTACCACGTATAAGTAGTAGTAGCAGTAGTAATCGATGGAATTGCCTGGAAATCATTAATAAATACTATTAGTATTCCGTCCTTTTCCCTGCCCCTTAAAGAGAATGGGATAACACTAGAATAAGTGCTTTATCTGATGGTATAACTCCTCTTTTCCAAATTATTTCTAACAATATACCAATATTCAATCATAAAATAGAATATAATGTTAATGTGTTGTACTATCAAAGTGTGTTGGTTTGAATACTTTATTCTAAATAAGAACATTGTGGTATGTTTAATTTGAATATTGTATTCTAATTTAGACTATTATGGTATGCTTGGTTTGAATATTATATATTAGAATATTATAATATACCGTTTTGAATATTGTATCTAATATTTTATTTTTGGTTTGGATACTATGTTCTAAATTAGAATATTGATCCAATTAAAACTTATGGAAATACTAAGATTTAATATAATAATATTTGCAGGGATAGGTGAATTTGATCCATGCTGCTAAAATCCCCATCTAAAAGCTTCTTTCCGCCATTGTTGTCACCAACCTTTCGTCTTTTTAGACTCGGAACCCTTGTTTTTACCATGTCATATTTTTTCCTACTAACATTAATGCCGTCATCCTTTTTGGATGCTCGAACTTTAGAATTTTGAGATCGTATTTTCACAAATCTAACATTATCATCCCTTTTGGAAGCCGATTCATAGGTTGCATGTGGAGTTTCTTCTAATAATTTTACTTCTCCCGATTGAATTTCAATGGGAAAAGAAACTTTATCGCCTTTTCCGAGTATTTTTTCAGTGCTATGGAAAGCCAATTTTCTCTTCATCCTTTCCTTCACTTTTTGATTGCTAATTGCTTGAGAGGGAAATCTTGAAAGAATAGATTGTGTGATTAGTGAAAAACTCAGTAAACACGAATACGATGCTTGAGAGGAAAACCTTTAAGAAGAGATTGTGTGGGTATACGGTCTTTTCCCTCCTTTTTTGGGTGTTTTATCCCAATTAAATATTGATTGAAGATATCCTAAAATAATACGGGGGAGATAATCTAATCCCTTAAAAGGTAGGATATGTTTAATAGCATATAATGATATTAAAGATTTAAGAAGTAAATAAAGTTTTATAAAGTAGGTATAAAATATAAAAGAAATATTTTAAAAGTATGTAAAGTTAACTGGTGTTTTTAATGGGTAGATCACGTAGATGTTACGACCTAAAATCCTAACCCATCGTGATGGCGCCTATCTCAGTACTAGGCAAGCCGAAAACATCAATAACCCACGATTTCCTGTAAATTTAAAAAAACGTAACGTTTAATACAATACCAAAAATCTAGCAATTTCCGATATAACACTCCCAAAACCTGGTGTCACTGAGTACATGAGCATCTAATATGAGTACAGTCTGAAAAATACGGTCTATAATAGTCTGAGACCAAATACAGTAAACAAGGAGATAGAGAAGGAGAGACAAGGTTTGCGGAACACGGAAGCTACCTCAAAATCTCCTGAAAATTAATTGCGCGAAATGATCAACACCTGCTATGTTCCAGAACACTTGGATCTGCACACGAAATGCAGGGTGTAGTATGAGTACAACTAACTCAGCAAGTAACAATAATAACTAAGGAACTGAAGATAATGACGAGCTACACAGTCATAGTTCACTTTCAGTAGTTCCAGCAAAGAATAGACATGCTTTCAAATTCGGCATTTTAAGTCAAATCAATTTTATACAGTTCAATTGCAAATAATCCGAATGACAGATAACAACCAAGTGCAACAACAAATGCAAAGCAAGTACAGCCTCTCAGGCAACAGTCACTCACCTTATCACAACAACTCAACCAGACAACTCACGTGCTGCACAGACAACTCACGTGCCATAATATCCTTACCTCGCCGACAGGCCCTCGGCCTTACTCAGTCCTCAACCTCTCAAGTCTCTCGGGCTCTCAGAAATCACAAAGATAACATAGTATATCAACAAATATCCAGAAAGACTGAGGTATAATACGCAAGAAAAATCATGACTGAGTACAAGACAGCAATTAGCAAATAATTCAACAAGTACGCGACCTCTACGGGTCTCAACAGTACTATAACATAGCCTAAGCATGATTTATAACTTGATTTATAGTCAAATTTCTTCAACACATAGAGATCATATAGCTAACAATAAATTATTCAACTTTACAGTTTCCCGGACGGACCAAGTCACAATCCCCTCGGTGCACGCCCATTTGCCCGTCACCTAGCATGTGCGCCACCTCCAAAATAATCACATGATACCAAAATTCGGGGTTTCATACCATCAGGACCAGATTTATAATTGTTACTTACCTCAACCCGTATAATTATTTATTTTGCTATGCCCTTGCCATGAGAATTGATCTTCGAAAGCCTCGTATCTAGCCACAATTAATTCAATTCAGTCAATACAAATTATTGTAATTAATTCCATAAGGAAATACTAATTTTTCCAATAAAATCTGAAATTAACTCAAAATAGCCTGTAGGGCCCACGTCTCGGAACCCGACAAAAGTTACAGAATATGAACGTCCATCCAACCACGAGTCCAACCATATAAATTTCACCAAAATCTGACATCAACTCGACCCTCAAATCTTCAATTAAAGTCTATGAAGATTTCTAGTATTTTCAACCCAATCTTTACCCATTTGAACTTAACAATCCTTCCACAACCTTATGTATGTATACATAATACTCTTACACCCAAGAATCATACTATTAATCACTCATCTTTACTCTAAACCCGAAATTAAAGAATTGAGGAAAGAAATTTTTAAATCTTTGAAGCCCTAGCAAGATCCTTGTGAAATCTTCAAACCTTGAACAAGAATTGATGGATAAATGACTAAGTCTTCACTTTCTCTCTCTAAAATGCTCTTACCTCTCTAAAATATCAAATGAAAACTCTTCAAAATGACCCCCAATAGTATTTTATAAGAATGGGGTCGGGTTTATAAAACCAGAAAAATGAAGCTCCTGAACAGGTTCTGCAGTCGCATATGCGACCGCATATCGGTCGCATAATCGGTGTCCAATACTGGCAAACATTTGTCTGTGTATGCGGTCACTATGCGGCCGCATAGTCGACCGCAAATTTCATCCAAACTGGCCCTCTTCTGCCTCACTTCTGCGGCCATTATGCGGCCCGCAGAGTGATTATGCAGTCGTATAATGGACCACAGAAATGTGTTTTTCCGCCAAAAATTTTTCTTTACTTTCTGGTGCATTGTTCAACTCAAAAAGTCCGAGCCGCGGCTCGCTACCTTTGTACTAATTGATTTACCTCACACCACAAAACCTTGATTTCCTTAGTAAAAATTCTCCGTCACTACACATACATCAACATCCGGTCAACCTTTTCAACTAAAATTCGAAACCTTGGAACTAGGTGTTCCAAATCATTCAAAAACCTCACCGGACCCGAACCAATTACCTCTGGCAAGTCACATAACAAATGTAGAGCATAAATTGAGCAAAAATGGAAAAACGAGGTTATAATACTCAAAACGACCGGGCGGGTCATTACAGTAGATTATTCTTTTCTTTTTGTAGACAAAACCTGTTAGTATTAACATTATCAAACATATCAAGAATACAACGTACAGATATACCAGTATCTATGTAGTGTTCCTTTTGGAAGTTATGGTAGTTACACTTACAGCAGTGTGGTCCTAACAAGGGGATTTAAAAAAATGCAAACTTGTACAGTGAGTGAATACGCTTAATTATCAAGGGGATTCAACAATTTATACCAAAAAAATTGTTTTAATACTTTTTGCACAGTGTAATTTCTCACATAGCCCATAGGGGATTCAATTGAACCCCCTTTCACACTGGAACTCAATAGTGACACTTTCTCGTGATGTTAATTCAAATGTAGTTGGATTTCTCTTTTGTTTAGGGGAACACTGGAACTTCTGAAAAGATATCCATTTCTGTGGTTTCCTCAATCTCAACAGTTTCACCAGAGGGGAGGGATTCCTGCAGTCTGGACTCCACAGGACCTCAACAGTTTAATCCCTTTCTGTCACTCGGTTTCCTTTCAAGCTTAGAGGAGTCTGGCTCTGCCGTGGAGGTAAAAAACTACTATAACTTTGACAATTTATACCAAAAAATTTGTTTTAATACTTTTTGGGGGTAATTATGAATATTGGTTACCATTCTTTCAATATCTGCCAATACTATTGTTGGGAAAGCTGTGATGCTAACTCTCATTCACCAATCCATGAACAATCCAAAACCCTCTTTAAGCAGACGGCGTCTTTCCTTGTCAATACACCCCAGTTTACATCATGTTCATCCCCCTCTGTCTGTGCTGTGCTTGTGTAATAAATCATTGATATATGATTTAGTTATCACAATTATCATCTCTAAAGGTTCTTTCCAACTCACGATTTCGTAATCCCATTTAGCCTAAACAAAAAGAAGTGTTCAAGATTTCCCAATGTTGTTGAGATATTTCCCCCACTTCAACATATAAAGTCTAGTGGAGAGGAAGGAAAAGTGGCATATTTAGCTGGTTGGCAATTTTGGGGGTTTATTTAACTCAAGACAAACAACAACAACATACCCAGTGTGTTCTCACAAGTGAGGTCTGGGGAGGGTGGGGTGTACGCATACCTTAACCCTACCTTTTGAGAGATAGAGAGGTTGTTTCCGATAAGACCCTCAGCTCAAGAAAAACGTTTTCAAAACAGGTTTGAAAAATACAAGAGTAAAAAAGTATTGACAGCAAAATAGTAAAGATAACCAAAGTAAAAGAACAACAATAGTAATGAATCTGGAGAATAAGATAACAATAGAATAATAACAATAATACTGAAAAAGAGATTGGAATGCTTTATTCTTGTAATGTAGCAATGTCGTATTTGAACTCCTCCATCAAATAATTCTTGTTAAAAAGTAGCTCATCTGAAGTATTGAAGGAAACAGTATGCACTTGTGAAATGCAAAGCATTATATAGTCATGCTTCATAGAACTTACAGAAAAGTGGTTTGCCAAAACTGGTGTATCTTCACATATCCTAGGAAATATCTGCCAGCGCAGAAATTCACCTTTGAAGCTTCTTCCTATGCTTCCTGCACTGAATTTTTTTCCTTTTATACAACACATATCAAATAATTCAGTTGAAATAGCTGGAACAAATTAGCAATATATCACAAAAATCTTCTTCATCAGCGTGCAGATATGTACGGTAACTAACCCCTTTTACAGTGAATAGGGAAAAGAAATTCTTGCTGATCCATCAAATGATATGAAATCATTAACATTCTAATGGGAGCAGAGTACAGTGTACCAGTAACATGAAAATGTACTATAATTTTGTACAGACAATGGATCATCACGCAAGCATGACGAACAACAACAACATACCCAATGTAATCCCACAAGTGGGGTCTGAGGAGGGTAGTGTGTATGCAGACCTACCCCTATCTTGTGTAGGCAGGTTGTTTCCAATAGACCCTCGGCTCAAGGAGCAAACAAGCATGATGAAAATGTTAATATTTAAGATAGCAACAGTAGGTGCAGCAAATTTGTATTTTGAAAGGATTGTGATACTACATCAATATCTCTTGACAAAAAAATGTTCAATATCTTGTGCCATACCCCTATACCACCAATAGAAACTCGTTAGCATGATGAGTAGATCCTTTTTATGAAAGGATTGATAAACAGACCATCCTTCACTTTGGCCTTTTCTTCTTGTAGAAATCTCCATAGCCGGAAACCTAGAGGAGCCAGAGAAACCATTCTTTCAGCTTAAGACTGAATTCTGAAAGGGAAATATCATCACAGTTTAACTTGCACTGCCAAGTCAAAGATGGAAGTTTCACTGGGTCAACCTTAACCTCCCCATGCTTGCGACATTCTCCTTCTCCTTCATCAAATCCATCAATCAACATATCTCCTGAAAAAGAAGCAGAATCAGTCATAGTTCAGAATCCAAGAAGCATGGAAATAGACATTGCTTTATTTAACTCAAGACAATTTAATAAAAAGAGGCATAGCAATCTGCAGGTGCTACTTATGCTTGACAGAGAATGAGAACATAGATCATCTGTTTTTGCATTGTCCTGTAACAAAGATTGCATTCCTGTAACAAAGAACAACTGAGATACGTTTTTCTGCCTTTTGGAGTACAATGGTTACATCTTGTTGCATTGGAGCATTTGGAAGGAGAGGAATCTGAGGTCTTTTGATGGAGTCTCAACTCCAATTCATGTATCAAACACTTATTGAATCTTTTAGCTTGGTGTAACCATTGTAATGTAAATAATGCTCTTATGTTTTTGGATTTTGTAAGCCCCTTGAATTTTAGATAGGGGTGAATGGAGTGTACAGGAGCTCTTTGTTTTTGTATTGCTTTTGCATCGTCCGGATGCTGGTCAATGAAATCTACTTTTTGCCGGACCTAAAAAAGAGTCTAGTAGAGAGTAAGGAAATGAAGAGTGGTTGTTGTAATGAGTGAAAGCAGTCGGAAATAGCAAGCATACTTAGTGAAGTGTTGATTAAGGTGACAAACTTGAGGTGCTCTAACTTGGCTGGTAATTGGCAACGCTGATTGTATCAAATAGTGGCATAGAAAACTTAATTTCCTAGGGAAATGGTATTCTTAAAAAATAGTTGCAGCAAGATAGTTTAGCTTTTAGGCAGATTAGATTTAATTCGTTAAGAACCACAAAAGTCCAAAAAGCTGGATAACACACAAGAAATTGACGGATTTAAGACTTGCCATAGAAGTGATTTGTTGTCAAGCTCCTGCTTTGGTGCATCGTGGCCACGCATTGTCACCAAGTCTAAGAAGATAGCTTTGTTCTCACAACAAATAACAACAAAACGGCGCCGTATGGTTGATGGAGCAGGAGAAGTAAAAGTTGAAGTGACATGACCAGCAGCTGCTGGAGAATCAGCAGCAGCAGACTGATTATGCCAAGTTGCCAAAAGCGTATATCATCATCGTATAACCTAACCTGCTTTACACTTGAACCATGCACCAGAATAGCATACTAAGATTCAACAAAGACATTAAAGAAGATGAAAAAATAAGGAAGTCCAAGGTAAGGATCAATTATGGCTTCTATAGGTTTCCCTCTAGGCTCTGCACACAACATTGACATATCATTCTAAATTCTACCTATGTGAGCTTAGCATCTTACATCTTTCTCTCTCTTCGACTCAATCTTCAACTCTTTCTCTCTCTCTCACAGTCCCCCCGCTAATGGTAACCTTCTAAGCCGGCGAACTCACCAACACCGGCGCCGGCGTTCACCAAGCCGACCAGGTATGCTCCTCTCTCCTCCCTCCCTTCGCTCTCCTCATTCTTCTCCCCCTTCCTTCCCCCACCTTTTTAAACCCTAACAGTAGCCATCTTCGCCGCAAAAGCACATCGGTCCGCCTGTTTTCTCCCAGATTTTTGTTGTCACCAGTGATAGCGGTGACATCGCCCCCTACTGTTTGGTCCCATGGTTGTTTTTTTGTGTCTTTCAGGTAGTTATCTGTGGCTTTTGGAGACGAACCGGAGGCGTACGTGCAAGCAAAGTAGAACAGCCCCGGTTGGCGTCAACAAGGGCCCGTGGGAAGTTGGACGTTAATGCGTCAGGTGCCGCAACAACGCCGTGTACACCACGATTACATTTCAGGTTCTATTCCCGGGAGTTGGTACCTCCTGCCACTTGTCGACGCACCCCTTTCTTTCGTGTTAGTTTAAGCATCTACTAGCGTGCTTATTTGTCTCTTGATTAGGGCTTTGTAGTTGCAGCTTATTAATTTTGGCCCTTTGCTTGTTTAGTGCTAGTGATACCTTAGTGTACCGTAGGTTATAGTGGTTATGGTCTATGATGGTAGAATAAGGACATGTCCTCGGTTGGGCCAGGGGCGGGGCAAGGTGGTAAGGGAAACAAGAGAGCCTATAGGTTGAGAATTGGGTCTCAGAACAAAGGGACATTAACGAGGAAGTCTATAGAGTTGACGAAGATTCTTCAGAAGAGGAAGGTCAATATAGCTTGTATCCAGGAGACTAGGTGGGTAGGGACGAAGGAGCGGATGCAGACGGGTTTAAACAGTGGTATTCAGGAGGGGTGAGGGCTAAGANCCGCCGCAACAGCACATCGGTCCGCCTGTTTTCTCCCAGATTTTTGTTGTCACCAGTGGTAGCGGTGACATCGCCCCCTACTTTTTGGTCCCATGGTTGTTTTTTTGTGACTTTCAGGTAGTTATCTGTGGCTTTTGGAGACGAACGGGAGGCGTGCGTGCAAGCAAAGTAGAACAGCCCCGGTTGGCGTCAACAAGGCCCCGTGGGAAGATGGACGTTAATGCGTCAGGTGCCGCAACAACGCCGTGTACACCACGATTGCATTTCAGGTTCTATTCCCGGGAGTTGGTACCTCCTGCCACTTGTCGACACACCCCTTTCTTTCGTGTTAGTTTAAGCATCTACTAGCGTGCTTATTTGTCTCTTGATTAGGGCTTTGTAGTTGCAGCTTATTAATTTTGGCCCTTTGCTTGTTTAGTGCTAGTGGTACCTTAGTGTACCGTAGGTTATAGTGGTTATGGTCTATGATGGTAGAATAAGGACATGTCCTCGGTTGGGGCAGGGGCAGGGGCGGGGCAAGGTGGTAAGGGAAATAAGAGAGCCTATAGGTTGAGAATTGGGTCTCAGAACATAGGGACATTAACGAGGAAGTTTATAGAGTTGACGAAGATTCTTCAGAAGAGGAAGGCCAATATAGCTTGTATCTAGGAGACTAGGTGGGTAGGGACGAAGGCGCGGATGCAGACGGGTTTAAACAGTGGTATTCAGGAGGGGTGAGGGCTAAGAAAGGAGTTGGTATTTTGGTGGACAGGGAACTCAGGGAGTTAGTGGTAGAGGTTAGGCGGGTGAATAATAGGCTAATGGCTATTAAGTTAGTGGTTGGAGGGCTTACTTTAAATGTTATTAGCAGTTACACACCCCAAGTGGGCTTAGATGATGAGGTTAAAAGGCGTTTCTGGGAGGGTTTGAATGAGGTTGTGCGTGGCATTTCATCCACAGAGAAGATATTTATAGGATGGGATTTTAATGGGCATATCGGGACGACTGCTAGGGCTATGACAAGGTGCATATCGGCTTTGATTTTGGAGACAGAAAAGGAGGAGGTACTTCACCATTGGATTTCGCTAAAACTTTTGATTTGGTGATAGCGAACTCTAATTTTCATATGAGGGAAGAGCACTTGGTTACCTTTCAAAGTACGGTGGCCAAGACTAAAATTGTTTTTCTCCTCCTTAGAAGGTGCGATAGAGATTAGGGGTGTTCATGGTTCGATTTGGATCGGGATTTTCCCTAAAAAGAAACCAAATCAAGTAAGTCGGTTTTTCAAATATTGGAACCAAACCAAACCATAAAAGTCGATTTTTTATCGATTCGGTTTGTGTCTGAGAGAATGCACGGGAGAAAAATCTATTATTCATGTTAATTGGAATACAATGAACCTTATTTATAAGTACACATAATATATAACCTACTCCTATTACATATGGGACTTGGACCAATTATATATATATATATATATATATATATATATTTTCTAACATTCCCCTCAAACTGGTGCATACGAATCATACGTACAGAGCTTGTTACATATTCTAACACTCCCCCTCAAACTGGTGCATACAAATCATACGTACAGAGCTTGTTACATATTACATATATAACTAATACGAGGACCAGAGAGGTACTTGGTGAAAATATCTGCAAGCTGATCATTCGACTTCACCAACTTTGTAGTAATATCTCCTGAGAATATCTTTTCTCTAAAGAAGTGACAGTCAATCTCAATGTATTTAGTTCTTTCATGGAACACCGGATTTAATGCAATATGAAGGGTAGCTTGATTATCACAAACAAGTTCCATTTGGCCGATCTCACCAAATTTCAACTCCTTTAGCAATTGTTTGATCCAAACTAGCTCACATGTTGTCATAGCCACTACTCGATATTCTGCTTCTGCACTAGACCGAGCAACGACATTCTGTTTCTTGCTTTTCCAAGACACCAAGTTACCTCCTACTAAAACACAATATCCAGACGTAGAACGTCTATTAGAAGGTGGTCCTGCCCAATCATCATCTGAGTATCCAGCGATCTGCTCATGGTCTCGATCCTCAAATAATAGTCATTTTCCTGGAGCTGATTTTATAAACCAAAGAATGCGGCTACTGCATCCCAATGACTATCACAGGGATAATCCATAAACTGGCTCACAACACTCACAGGAAAGGAAATGTCATGTCTAGTCACTGTAAGGTAATTTAATTTACCAATCAGCCGCCTATATCTTGAACTAGACTAAAAGTGCAAACAATTAACATGTACCATAAAATTTTAGTAACTTTGTATAAAGATATATATATATATATATATATATATATATAGGTGTAATAATAAATTTTAAACACCTACTTCTATAATCGATCTGATTCGGGTTTTTTGGTTATTTTTTGATTAAAATCAAAACCAAAACCAAACCAAACCAAACCAAAAAGGTATCGGTTTTTTTGGTCGATTTGGTACGATTTTCAGTTTGGTTCTAATTTTCGGGGTTTTATGAATACCTCTAATAGAGGTCTGTGCACGGATTGCAAGATTATCTGGAGTGAGAACTTCACGACCTAGCATAGGCTCTTGGTGATGAATTTAACATCTATGATGAAAAAGAAGAAGAGGGTTGTATAGGGTCGATCTAAGATCGGGGAGTCTTCACTAAGGACAAAGCTCAAGAGTTGGGAGAAGTTGTTGGCTACGGGGGCCTGGAGGAGTAGTGGGGACGCGAGTGATATGTGGACAATGACGGCGAACTGTATTAGGGAGGTTGCAAAGAGGTGTTAGGGGTCTCGAAGGGCTACTCTGGTTGTCACGGAGGAGACTGGTGGTGGAATGAAGAGGTCCAAGGAAAAGCGGAAGCAAAGAGAGCAACATATTTGAAGTTAGTGGAGAGCACAGACGAAGAGGAGAAGAGAACGAACAAAGAAGGGGTATAAGTAGGCTAAGACAACAGTGTTTTGTTGTTTGTATGAAGAACTAGGGGACAAACGCGGGGACAAGAAGTTATTCAGGTTGGCCAAGGTGAGAAAGGAAAGCTCGTGATCTGGATCAAGTGAGGTTCATCAAAGATGAGGAAGACAGAATTTTAATGGAAGAGGCACAGATTAAGCAAAGATTGCAGACTTACTTCCATAAACACCTGAATGAAGAGGGGGATGAGCACATTGTGTCGGTGATTTGGAGCACTCCGAGGTCGCCGAGATTTTAGGAATTGTAAGCACATAAATATGGAGGAGGTCGTGGGGCTATCCATAAGATGAGCAGGGGCAGAGCGATAGGGCCAGATGAAATTCCGATAGAATTTTGCAAGTATGTGGGTAGGGTCGGCTTGGAATGGCTGATAGGGATGTTTAACGTCATTTCTTAGGACGAAGACGATGCATAAAGAATGGAAGTGGAGTACGATAATTCTGTTGTACAAGAACAAATGTGACATCCAAAATTATAACAGCTATAGGGATATCAAGTTGCTTAGTCATACTATGAAAGTTTGGAGAAGGTGGTAGAAGTGAGGGTAAGGAAGACTGTATCTATATCCGAGAACCAGTTCAATTTTATGTCGGGGCGTTCAACTACGAAAGCCATCCATCTTGTTAGGAAGTTGGTGAAACAGTACACGGAAAAGAAGTAGGATTTGCATATGGTATTTATTGACATAGAGAAAGCGTACAACAAGGTCCCAAAAGAGGTTCTTTGGAGATGTTTGGAGGTTAAAGGTGTTCCTGTAGCATACACTAGGGTGATTAAGTAGCATACACTAGGGTGATTAAGGACATATATGATGGAGCTAAGACTCGAGCGAGAACAGTGGGAGGAGACTCGAATCATTTTCTGGTGGTGATAGGGTTACACAAAGGATATGTGCTCATCCCATTCTTATTTGCCTTGGCAATGGACGCACTGACACATCATATTCAAGGGGAGGTGCAATGGTGTATGTTATTCGTTGATGATATAGTATTGATTGACGAAACATAAGGCAATGTTAACAAGAAGTTGCACGTTTGGAGACAGACCCTAGAGTCTAAAGGTTTCAAATTGAGCTGTAGGACTAAGACAATATAATTGGAGTGCAAGTTTAGCAACGTGACCGTGTGGGGGAGGGGGGGCATGGGCGTTAGGGAGGTTGACAAGAGTGTCATAGTTCGTATAGGGGCAGGGTGGATGAAACAGAGGTTAGCATCCAACGTCTTGTGTGACAAGAATGTGCCACCATAACTTAAAAATAAGTTCTACAAGGTGGTGGGTTAGACCGACTATGTTGTAGAAGGCAAAGTGCTGGCCAGTCAAGAATTCACATATTCAGAAAATAAAAGTTGCAGAAATGAGGATGTTGAAATGAATGTGCGGGCATACTAGATTGGATAAAATTAAGAATGAAATTATCCGGGTAAAGGTGGGCATGGCCCCATGGAGGACAAGATACGGGAAGTGAGGCTTAGATGGTTCGGGCATGAGAAGAGGAGAAACTTTGATGCCCAAGTAAGCAGGTGTGAGCAGTTGGCTTTGGTGGGTATGAGAAGAGGTAGAGGGCCGCCTAAGAAATATTGGAAAGAGGGGATCAAGCAGGACATGGCGCAACTCCAGCTTACCGAGGACATCGCCCTTGATAGGAAGGTCTAAAGGTCGAGAATTAGGGTAAAAAGTTAGTAGGTAGTCGAATGTTTTTCAGTGTCGTACCGGGTTTTTTAGGGCCAGTCTGATAGTGTCTTGTTCTTAGATTGCTAGTATTACATGTTATTTTCTTACTATCTTCCGCTTCGATTTCCTAATATCTTGTTGTTGCTATTGCTTGTTACTATTGCTTTCTTTCATCTATTTTTCTGGCTCTTAAATTGTTGTTATTATCTTTCTAGCCTTTATTGATGTTATTGCTCGTTTCTATTTTTTTTTTCATCTTCTTGAGCCAAGGGTCTATTGGAAACAACCTCTTTACCTCCCAGGATAGGGGTAAGGTCTCCGTATGTACTACCCTCCCCAGACCTCACTTGTGGGACTCCACTGAGTTTGTTGTTGTTGAGCTTAGCATCTTATGTTATCCCGCATTGCCGGTTCCAAGCCCCGATAAAAGAGAAGAATTAACATAAGCTAATTGCAAGCAAGAACTTAGTCAATTTATGATGATTCCTATCAGGAGTGGAGTTAGAATACGGGTTACGGGTTTTGGTCGAATCCCAAAACTTCGGTCCAAGTTCTGTATTTGTCTTGAAAAATTTCATTGAAATAAATTATTAATTTAGAACCCAATAACTTAAAAAGACTACAATCCTAAACTCATAAGCTTCAAATCCTGACTTTGTCTCTGATTCATAAACTCGACGTGGACTAGTCTAGGAATGAGGCATAGTAATAGATGCTGCTAATGTTACAGACATGCCAATTTAACAATAACTTGCAAAAACTAATAAGCATGCAGACATACCTGATTCACCCTCGGCAAGCTTCTCCAGTTTGGCACCAATCAAACGCCGCTCATCAACACCACCAAGTTTCGGTTCATAAATAATCTAGCAACACAATTTGCTAGTATTTGTCAATCCAACAAACAGAAAACAAATAATAACCGAAAACTATTCATGGGAGAGATTAAAAAAAACCTGGCGGTGCTCCCAATTCCAAACGGAAACGTGATCGGATGCATCAGTTGTGACGAGCCAAGGATGCGTTGGATGCATATGAATCTTCACGATCTTATCATTTGTCGGACGAAATGCCCTTAGCCGCAACATTTTTATCAATACTTTATGAAAATGCAAGCAACTAAGAAATGGATCTGACTATAAACACATGTACTTGTGCTTTATTAGTGCGGCAGGGTATTGAATCGCTCTTTCTCTCTAAGTCTGTCTTCCCAATTTCTGATGATAATGACAGATCTTTTCCGGCGGTGCTGGTGGTTGTTGGAGTGTTTAGCCGGTTAACGTGAAAATGGTTAAGTATGGGCTTAGAAAGTGCGGATTAAAAGGCGCCTTGGCCCGACGAGCGAGAAAGGAGATGATGATGGACAGTGAGTGTCATTTTTGAAAAAGAAATATCAACCATTTAACTGTGCTCACTGTCAAATGTTTGCAAATAAAAAGCTACTAATAATGATCGGATTATTTTAATTTTAACTATGATATTCTTAAAGGACTTTGGATTAAGATGTATACAAGGTTGGACAAAAGCTACCGGTCAACTATGAGATGACGTATTGTGGGATGCAAATTTGATTTGTTAGTCCTCCATGTGTTAAGGAGGTTTTGGAGTTACCAGCTGAGCAAGTGGTCGCTTTGCTTGGTCGAGTTCGTCAAACAATAGGAAATAACTTCAGAGAGAAGTACCATCATTTTTGGTCATTAACAGATACCGCAAGAAATGTGAAGTTGTGAACTTTGGGAAGTAGGATGAAGCTTTGATCATGATTCGTGAGTCTTGCTGGTAGAAGATTTTGTTGATTCCAGATATTATATGAAGTTCATCAGCTAGATTCTGGATCTCGGTCATTAGTAAATGCCAAAAACTTGAAAATCAAATTTCCACAAGCAAAAAATTCTCTGCATTCTGTTCCCATATGACAAATGCCAAGAACCTTCCTACTACAACAATCTACACGACAAAAAGCCATTAACAATAAAACCATCTTTGATTTTCCATAGAAAACCTGCATTATAGTCCTATAAGCTGGTCCTCTTATATTCTTTAACACCTCTCTCATCTTACTCTCTTCAGGCACGGCTCCTTTGCTCTTCACTATCTCCAATAACTCTTCCTCGCTGCCTTCACCAGCCCTTCATAACTACCCAAACAAGTAGCTGCATTAGGTTTCATTCCCCTTTTCTCCACTATCTCCAACACATACTTCCTCGATGTACTTCGTATAACATCTGGAATCAAAATACTACGCGTATACGCATTAGGACGTACCCCATTTGCCAGCATCCGCAGGTACACCTTGTGAGCCTCCTTGGGCTGTCCCCGCATTGGAGTATGCCTCGATTACCACCGTGTGAGCTACCACATCGGGCATCTGGTTCTTGTCCTTGATCTGAGAGAATAGCTCCAACGCCTCGTGGGTCAACCCGTCCTTTTCAAAATCCGTTGAAGAACGAACATCTTCACTGCATTGTTGATTAGCCCATCTAACCTTATCTTCCGAGACACTTCTTGCTAGTTCGTTGGGTCATCGGGTTCCTTATGGTGGTGGTAATTTGGATTTGTCTATCTGTTTATTTGACGATTTCGTTACCTCTTTTGTGTCCGCTTCAGAATCAGAGTCTTCTGAATCAGATAACGAGAAATTGACTAATGTGTTGCGCTTCGGAGGAGCTGGAGTTGTATTCGAAATGGGTGTTTCAGGGGTGGTAGTGGTGGTGGAAAATGGTGTGCTTCTGAATGAGCTAATTGCGGAAACTGAAAAAGTGGACACTGTTTCTGGGATTTGGATTGGGAAAGAGGAGTAGTGGAAACGAAGGATGTAAGGGTAAACTAGACGGCGAAGTAGTGAAAAGGATGACGGCGGAGAGACGGTGAGCCACCGAGTAATGGTTATTCCGGCCATCGGCGGTGTGACGGGGTACAACGGGAAACGTGAGGATAGCAGCAGCAAAGAGTCTAGAAGTTGGAATGCGTTAACGCTTTTTCCCGCTCTTAAGACATGAGATTGGGCTATTTTGGGCCCAAAAGAAATTTGCAGGACTCTCAGAAGCCCAATTTCAGGTGAATTACCTCAGATTATTAACTGTTTTAATAAATGATCCTCCTTTTATTCTTCTCTTTCTTGTAATCAATGGATCTTTTAGATCACAGTATAAAGATGCTTTTTAGCAAACTTAAAATCTCATGAGAAAATATTAGATCACGATCTAAAATTTTATATGTTATTGAAAATGTTAGATTGGATTTTAGCGTTATTTGAAAATAATTATTTTCCAAGGGTTATATTTGCACAATTTTTAAAATAGGGACAAAATCTACACACTACCTAAAAAAAGATATTTGCGTAATCAACCGATTATTTTTTCGCAATTTGCACAAAAGTGAGAGTGTTGCTCTTTAACCTATTGGCACAAATTAAATCATTTTTAAGTAATGAAATTCATTCTCAAGTCCAAATTAAAAAAAAAAAGTCATGTTAGGTTGATATTCATTGTAAAACTTGTCATGTTACGATGAATGCTCATGAAATGACTACTTTGGAATTGAGGAGGCGTAGTAATTACTATTGCAGTAAAAATCTAACGATAAATTGAAACGTGAGGGCCATTAGAAAGCATTCAACCAAAACTTATAACGCAACTAATTACATGCATTCGTTTACTAGATGATCCGTGTTGTGCACGGGCTATGCCTAACAAACACTGTGCAAAAGAGGTCTGGCATTGAGAAAACTAATTTCATATTTCTTTTAGTTACTTGGAAGGATTATCCCCAAAAAAAAAAGTAATACCATCAAGGTGACTAAATTTTAACATATTACGCTCCATATCAGGGGCGGATCTATGTATTGAGTTGGGGTGGTACGCCACCCGGTCGCTCGGATAAAGTTTTATATACATACTAGTATTTTCCACAAAAACACCTACATAAGGAACAAGTGGCAGCTCAAATCACAAAATGACTAAAAGGTACCATGGTTGAAGTGCTGAAATTCCATGCCCAACACTTGGGATCAAGACTCTCCAGATGCAATTGTTTTTCCCTTTCTGTTGTTTTTATTAATTTTTCTTATTTTCTTCATCTTAAATATTCACTTTTCTGGAAGTTCGTATTTTATTTTGATGGATATAATCTAATTTTTATTTTATTATTTATAATTTTTTTAAATATTGATGCATCAAAGACATAATATAATATTAACCAGCTACATGTAGATGGAAGGAGTGTATCGCATATTCGTTTATGCATAAAATAAATTTTAAATTGGATTGAATAAATTTAAAATGGATCGAACCGAACCGAAGTAATCCAAAACGGATCGAATCGATTGAATGTACACCCTAATTAAATTTTTTTCACTAGTGGTCATTTTACATTAAAATAGTAGCACTCGTAGCCATGAAATCCTGAATCCGCCTCTGCTCCATATTATGTATATTTATTTGCGGAACAAAATTTTGCAATTCTATTTTTGAGCTTGCTTCCATGAAAATGAGAAAGACAAAAACTATGAGATTATTCATGTCTATGTTAGCGGTCCATTAATACAAAAGTTAAGTTGATACTAGAATTGAATAAAATCAAGATTTTAACTACTGCAATTTGACAACACATACTTTCTTCTTGGTATCCACTGAAAGGAAAAATAAAATCAATTATTAAAATTAGAACATGGGATAACAAGCTAAATCTTGGTTGATCAATGCAAAGCAAAAGAGAAAGGAATATCCTTCTGTAATTTCATTTCAAAAAGTCAACCAAACTAGGAATCCAGAGAACTAAAAGTCCATTTTCTAAAAAGAAATGGGAGAATCTTCGGATGATATTGCATCGTTGGGTTGTGCGTATTAATACTGTGCTGGAAATTTTGAATAGTTAACCCAACCAAAATACGCACAATGTTTCAATTACATAGCCATATTCAAGCCAGAAAAGGACAAAAAAATAACATTCTTAGTGCCATGAAAAGTTTATACAGGAACCGTGAAGGGCTGAAATATAACAGAATGTTAATGTTCATCTCATTCCTAAAAGTAGTAAAGCAATGGCAGTTCGCTTCCACTGCAAAGCAAAAGTTTAATGTTGAATGACATTTATTCCATTCTTACAAACAACATGGAACTTGATTGGCAGTTGTGCAGTCAAAGCCGCAAGAGCAGGAGGAAAGCTGAAAATTTTACTATGCTTTTTCCTTCTCCACCCAGCAAAGTTAAGTGTTCGTTAAAATAGTTCATGTTTAATCTTTGGTGAGGTGGATCCAGAAAATGGGTGGTTCTAGCTATAATCCCGAAATAATTCGTGTATATATTTTACATAAACGTGAAATCAAAGCAGGCGATAAAATAGCTGGAAGACACGAAAATAAAGGTATCATTTCCAAAACTTTGCCTAGACAAGATATGTCTTATGTACAAGATGGAAGATCAATTGATATGGTCTTTAACCCATTAGGAGTACCTTCACGAATGTAAGTTTGGGGGTGTGGACACACTTGCGCGAATTGGGGTAACAACTACAAGAGAGAAATTGAAAGGAAACTCTACTCGACCAGGGATGGACGTAAACTTGTAAGCTACCGAAGGTAGAGATAATCGTTCAGGTTTTATTGTGAAAAAAAAAAGCCGCCCCACCACCCATACTACCTACCTAACCCTTCGCGCCAAGGGACCGTAGATCAGAAAGCGCTTTCTAAACCATCACATTCAACCAAAAGATAAGGGAAGGGGCCTAGAACTATACCTGGGGCCACTCCCCTAGACGAATTTCTTGTGTCATTAGAAAAATTAGAAGGGTAAGCACCAACCAACATCACATATAATGTCACCCTACAAGTCCAAAATAATAACATATACATGATGAGGTTTACGTCAAGAGAAATGCATTAATTGAAGCGTCTTCCAAAGATCATGATCAGTATACTTTTATGTAATATTTATTTGTTTGACAAGAGTTCTAATACAATATAGACTGGAGTTCCTACTGAGGATTTGGGCTGAAAATGCAAAACTGCAGAATAAAACAATGAAATACACCGNCATCTGCCATACTTTGTACCCTTATTTGAGAAAAATTAAAGAGGACACATTCAAAGTAGGTGAAAAAACCTAAGAGAAAGAAAGTACCAATGTTTTGTGATTTCATCCGCTCAAATCCTAAGTCTTTGAATGATGTTAGTTTCTTTCTTTCCTTGGAGTTTTAGACGCCAAAACATTTGTGCAATTTATCCTTCGAGCAGTCAGATATCGCCAAAAAAAGTTTCTGCACAATTTCTTTTTCTCTGAAAGAGAGATTGAGAGGTGGGTTTGCTTCGAACAATCAATGCTGGTTTAACAGGGGAAGAAGATGGTCTTTTACATGTCTTAGTTTGGTGGTTTGGTGGAAGTTTTATGGCTGAAATATGGCAGAGAATTACGTTTTTGGTCGGAGAAGAGAATGGGGATTTGGAGATTTCGTCAGAGCTTTAGGGGTTTGGGACTTTGGGGATATCGACTGATGGCCTGGATATACAATATAAATTATAGAGTTTTATATTTATATTTTTCAAACTAATAAAAAAAATCAGAATTATTTTTATTTGGCGGGTTTAGCAAAATTTAGGGTGGAATCTCATGAGGAGAAAAAAATCATTCTAGTACCAATTTTTTCCCAAAAATCCATTCCCATAAATATTTCTATGGGGATGGTTTAGAAAACAGTTGGTTAAAAACTGCTATGGCAACGGTTTAGTTGCAATGGTAACAGTTTGATATCAAAAGTGTGTTAAAATCATCCAAATTCTATTAGAACGGTTATAACCGTTGCTATATTCGTTCTATAGCAACAATTCTCTAATCGTTACAAAAAAAATATTGCAATACGCTCATATTCTGGTAGTGTTAAATGCAAAACACTAGTGATTAAAGCTCAAACTCAATTAAAGTACAGTAAATTAGAGTGTAATAAGTGACTAAAATATAAAATTATAGCCTACCATCAGCCATGTGGGTTGATTCAGAGATTTGAGATTCCTGAGTGGAAATGGGAGAGAGTCACCATGAATATAGTTGTTGAACTCCCACAAACTAAGAAGAAGTTTGATGCAGTATGGGTGATTGTGGATAGGTTGACCATGTCGGCTCATTTCATTCCGGTAGTGACTACCTATTCTTCAAGGCAGCTGGCTCAGGTCTACATTCGTGAGATTGTCCGACTTCATGGCATGCCAGTATCTATTATCTCTGACCGCGGTACGTAGTTTAGATCACGATTCTGGAAGGTCATATAGCGTGAGTTAGGCACACGGGTTGAGTTGAGTACATCATTCCACCCTCAGACGAGCGGGCAGTGTGAGCGTACTATTTAGATATTGGAGGATATGCTTCGTGCATGTGTTATGGAGTTTGGCGGTTCCTGGGATCAGTTCTTGCCGCTTGTAGAGTTTTCCTACAACAACAGCTACCAATCGAGTATTTAGATGGATCCATATGAGGCCTTGTATGAGAGGCAGTGTCGGTCTCCAATGGGTTGGTTTGAGCCGGTTGAGGCGAGGCTATTGGGTACTGACTTGGTCCAGGATGCTTTGAAAAAGATTAAGTTGATTTAGGATCAACTTCATACAACCCAATCCAGACAAAAGAGTTATGCAGATCGAAAGATTTGTGATATTGTGTTCATGGTTGGAGAGCGGGTCTTGCTCCGAATTTCACCCATGAAGGGTGTAATGAGGTTCGGAAAGAAGGGCAAGCTGAGCCCTAGGTATATTAGATCTTTTAAGATTCTTGAGAGGATTGGTGAGGTGGCTTACGAGCTTGCATTGCCATATAGTCTAGCTACAGTTCATTCCATATTCCATACTTCTTTGCTCCAAAAGTATCACGGTAATCCGTCTCATGTGTTGGATTTCAGCTCAGTCCAGTTGGACAAGGATTTGTCCTATGTTGAGGAGCCAGTGGCTATTTTGGACAGGCGGGTCCGAAAGTTGAGATCAAAGAGCATTGCTTCAATGAAGGTTTAGTGGAAGGGTCAACCAATCGAGGAGGTGGCTTGAGAGACCGAGCATGATATGCGTAGTCGTAATCCTCATCTTTTCACCACTTTAGGTATATCTCCATACTCCTTCGAGAACGAATATTTGTTTTAAGAAGGGGAGGATGTAACGACCCGACCGGTCATTTTGAGTATTGTAGTCTCGTACCCTTATTTATTGCCTCCTCTATGTTGTATTATTGTTATGTGACTTGCCGGGGGTGTTAGTTTTTGGCTAGAGTAAGTTTCAGAGCGAAATAGGACACATAGTCCCTAAGTTTGAGGCTTAAGTTGGAAACATTGACCGTATTTTGACTTTTGTGTAGACGACTCCGGAATGGAGTTTTGATTGTTTCAATAGCTCTTTATGGTGATTTTGGACTTGGGAGCATAACCGGATGTTGACTTGGAGGTCCGTAGGTTATTTCAGCTTGAATTAGCGAAAATTAGAAAGTTGAAGGTTTGGAAGGCTGAGAAGTTTGACCGGGAGTTGATTTTATTGATATCGGGGTCAGATGCCGATACTGGAAGTTAGAATAGGTCTGTCACGTCATTTATGAATTGTGTACAAAATTTGAGGTTAATCGGAGTTGTTTTGATATGAATCGGCGTTAGTTTTGGAAGTCGGATGTTCATAGTTTTTATTGTCTTGAATTGGGTTGCGATTCGTAAAATTGATATTTTTTATGTGATTTTTGGCCTCGAGTAGGTGACGAGCTCGAAATACACACTAAAATATGCTCGATAGTCGAATATAGTAATTTATAATATCGTATCCATAGGAATTGAATTTAAACAGTATTATCGTAGTTTGTAGCTAGATTGCTATCCAAGATGATCACAATTAAGGTTTATATGATTAAAACTAAGATTAACTAAGAGTCTAAACTATTAACTAATGACAATCAACACAAGTATTAAGCAAATGAAGTTATCAATTGGGAGAAAAAAGGGTTGATAGGATAGGTATAAGATAAATGTTTGGGATTTAACTCTAGATAATTCACTTCTAATGTTCAAGTGAGTCTCTTGATTTCATTTGGTTATTAGTTCAATTGATTAGTAGAAACTCCTCTCTCAATTAAGTCTCAACCTCACAAGATGAACCAATTTTAAGAATGTGAAGATATGCAAGAATTCGTAGTGGATTGGTCTTTAGGAGAACCTCTCTCGATTATCCTCATAATTAAGTTTAATCAACAATTCAACTAGCTTTTTCCGATTACTAAGAAGAATTAATGACCTCAACCAACAAAATATAATGCAATAATATCACAAGTTAGGCCTCTCTCTATTACATGAACAAGTGAATAAAGATACAACGGTTAAAACATCCAAAATGATTCAATACATAAAACTAGTGTTAATTATCCACAAACAAGTATCAATACACCAAATCCATCACATCCTAAAGAGAACTACTCCGTGGATATGGAGTAATTCAACATAACAATGTTTAAGTTAAAGGAAAACATAAAACAATCCAAACTCTTGTCTTGAGTGAGGATTGAATGATGAAATCTTTGACCTTTTGCTTGTCCACCTCCTCCTTGGCTTACTTAGGTCTAAGATGTGTCAAAAGTCCCAAAAATAATATTTTTACATATATTTATACTAAGTAGGGTTGGGCCCAGATGAAAACACCTTCTCCCGCACGACATAGAAAAATAACTCTGTAAAACTTGCACAGACGTGCCGCATGGGGCGATGCGCGATGCTGGGCATTGATGGGGAAGTTCGGAGAGTTGATTTCTGACAGACTGCAGGAATTTGCACAGGCGCGGTGCCCCGCGCTGCCCCTGCGCCGCGGTAGTTGGGAATTTTGGAAAATGTAAAACATGAAAGTTGTAGCCTTTTTAAATAGCTTTCCAACGATATATTGTGGAGCCCAAACGAATTTCTGAGAAAAATGTTATATGCATTTTACTGGACAATGCGCAGTATGCCTGCTCAATTCTTCGTTTCGTTCTTAAAGTGCACTATCATCCGTTGATCCCCGAAATCGATCCCAACTTAATCCTCGGGCTTTTACTCAGATTTCAAAGCTCCAGTATAGCTTGAATTCATTCTATAACATCTACAAAGATCATAATCACTCCTACAAGGCATAAAATACACTATTGGTGCAAAATACTAGCGATTAAAGCTCAAACTCGATTAAAGTGTAGTAAATTAGAGTGCAATAAGTGACTAAAATACGTAATTATAGCCTACCATCAGCAGGTCCATTATGTGTTTTGGAACTTGTTGGTATATTCGGACGGGGTTCCAGGAGTGAATCAGATTAAATCCGGAATAATTTTGGACTTGGTTGATTATTGAACCACTGCTGAGTCCGGTGCAATCGCACCTGCGCATTTTGGGTTCACAGGTGCGGCATTGTAGAAGTGTCCTATGAGTCGTAGAAGTGAGGTTTGGTTTGGCCAACTGGGACCGCAAGTGCGGTTAGTTATGCGTAGGAGCGGACTCGCTGGTGCGAGAGAAGCATCACAGAAGCGGAAAGGGCTAGCCAACCCTGGGGTCGCTGAAGCGGAGACCTTCCGCAGGCGCACATGCGCAGGTGCAGGGTCGCAGGTGTGACACTGTGCCCGCAGAAGTAGAATAACTGGGCAAAAAAGGGAGTGTTCGAGGGTTTTATCTCATTGTTTCATCTTTTGACCTAGAGAGCTCGGTTTGTGGCGATGTTTCGAGGGATTTTCAAATCCGGGTAAGTGATTCTAACTCGGATTTGGCTATTATACATGAATCCATTGTTATTTTGTTCATTTAATTAGTACTTTGAGTTGAAAAATTTGTGAAACTTCTTAGACCAAATTTTAGGGATTTGCAAGGCGATTTGAGGCCGGATTTGAGTAATTTTAGTATGGTTGGACTCTTTATCTAATGGGTGTATGGATTTTATAAGTTTGGTCGGGTTCCGAGATACGAGCCTGTGGTTGACTTTTTGAGTTGACTTTTTGTTTTTTTTTTAAGATTGCAACTTTATTGCTCGGAATAGCTTCCTATAGTTTGTATTAATGGTATGAAGTGGGTTGGCTAGATTCGAGCCGTTCAAAGTTGGATAATCACGAGAAAGGCATACTAGTGGATTGAGTTAGCGTGTTTCGAGGTAAGTTCACTGATAACCAACCACCGTTTACTTACTTGATGAACGACATGTTCAACGATGAGGATAACATGGTAATTTATTTTATTATTTAACTGACTGATACTATATACAATATATGTTTATGTAATTAAATGCATTGTTATAATTCAAAATACATTTGAATACAACGTAAAATTATATACTTGATTGCACAAATACAGAAATACATCTTTCACATTTAATACATAGTTATAAATCATTACATAATATATGTGAATACAAGTATATACATGTCCGCCCATATACATATATACATTAACTTAGGAGTGATACAACAATAGAGATTTACATCGAGTGTATTTCTATTTTCAAATGAAATACACAACCAACCACTAATGAGCTTGCAGTTATTTAGGTGCCTCCGGATGACACTGATGTAGACCAAAGTCCTCTTCATACAGACCACAATGAGGAGGATTCTGATGACTTTAGTCGTACACCCCCTCTTCAGCTGAAGAATAAACATGATGCAAGCGTTGGTCCATCATCATCACCACCTCACAAGAAGCGCAAACAATAGCTAATTGACCCCTCACCTGCAAAGAGCCCAATACCACATGTGTCTGCTACACCTCATGCAAAGAATCCTCCTCTGCTAAGATTGAAATCAAGGAACCTATATTGAGGGATAAGAATCTAGTTTCTCCAAAGGCATCACATCATGTGAAAAAAGACATCTCTCTCCACCATGACGTACCAATTAATACTAAATCTAATGATTTGCCTGTCTCGAGGGAGGATCGAAACTCATTAAAGAATTTAGTAAGTATTGTTAATATATATTCACCTTTATAGGATATGTCTTCACTTTCCTATGTATTCTAACATGTCTAATTGTTTGTTTAATTGTTAGGTGATGGCCGAGTTCGCTTCTCTACGAACATTGGTTAATGACAATTTCAAAAAGCTTTATGAAGATATCAAAGCCAATCAGAATACAGAAAAGGTATATCAAAGAAAGAAATATACTAGGAGACACGATGATGGTATTCAAAGATCAACCGAGGACAACTTGTGTGCCCATCCGTGAATTCAAATACAACATGATACAGCTGTCGGGGAGACTTCAGAGGTTATATTTTTTTCACTATTTAGTATATATATAGTGTAATAATTTATGTTTAATCAGGGTATTCAGTTGTATTCGTGATTGAGTTATGTATTCATGAATTCATAATTTCGTGATTTATATCTTTAATCATCTATTCATATGTTTTAGTTTAATAGTAAAATATTGTATGTCTTTCATTTATGAGTAACTGAGTAAAATACAGCTACTATATGAAAATTCCTTTTCACTACATACAAATACACTTAAATACAATACTTTCATTTATATACATTATTTCCATATATAGATATACAGTAACATACATAAGTCAGAAAACAGTTATATACATGAGAATACAGTTATATAATACATGTGAATATAATTATATAATACACGTGAATGCAGTTATATACATGTGAATACAATGCTATACTTGTGAATACAGATATATAACATATGTTAATACAATTATATACATGTCTGTCCACATACAAATATACCATTATTGTACTTTTTAAAAATAATATACATGCTGCCAACATACACTGAAATTGGTACTTTATGTTTATTCTATTCTGCTGCACATATTTTATTCAAATAAATAATATATTAATGTATTCCATTATTATTTATCTTAAGGGTATGGAGAAAAAGTTGCCTTCCGACATTCCTGCCGATGGAGTTCCATATGGTAATTTAAGTGGAGACACGTTAAAGGCCTATACAGAGGAGATTCCTGTCTGTGGTGATTTTAGAAATTAAGGGCCTATTGAATCTGAGGTGTCGGGTGTGATACCACCCAAAATTGCCGAGGATTTATCTGATGAACCAAATAGAATACAATATGATGTTCTACCTCTTGCCTCTTAAATGTTTGGAGAAATACATGTGTCCCAATTTGAGTTGGTCGACGAGAACCTTCCAAGTCAGATTTTTGAAACAAGAATTGTGATACATCCTGCAGCTAAACTTGCTGATGTAACGCCATTAACTTTGCACATGAATTGACATCCAACTCGATGGAATTCTTCGCCCTACGAGATAAACTTCAACTCGGCCGGTTAGTATCTTTGTATACAAATGTACATTCTGATTTTCTCATTAATATCCTATTAACTTATATCAAATTATGTTTTATATCACTATGTTCACTATAATTAGATGTCCTTATTTATGACTCCAATGAACTGCAGGTAGTTCGGTGAAGTTGACTTCTATTTTTGACAAAAAATATCCTTTTGAAGATGATTTTATCACAGGGTCACATCATACTTTAGTCATTCAAGAATTTGAAAAATGGGTTCGTGATGGATTCTTGTTAAACATGATCAAAGTTAAGTTTTATTCGACGTATAATGTATGATTATACATTTTATAATGTGAAGACTGATGTTAATTTTGTAAATTCTTTTAAAAAGTATAAGGATGACCATTACAAGAAACATATGTCCACACTGCCTAAGCCGTTGAATTTTGGAGTTCATCAAGTCACTCACAAAAATTGATTTAACCTTTTATCATTTGACGGGCAACTATGGAACGACGATGTAAGATATATTCCTTATGTATTCAATGTACTTGGAATGGATTGGATTGGGACACATAGTCCCAAGGTTGGAAGCCTAAGTTGAAAGAGTTGACCAAATATTGACTTATGTGTAAATGACTCCGGAATAGATTTTTGTTAGTTCTAATAGCTAAGTATGGTAATTTGGGACTTTAGAGTGCGTCCGGATATTGATTTGGAGGTCCATAGATGATTTTGGCTTGAATTGGCAAAAGTTGGAAAAGTCGAAGTTAGGAGAGTTGAGAGGTTTGATCGAGAGTTGACTTTGTGGTTGTAGGGCTTGGGTTTTGGTTTCGGAAGTTGGAATAGGTCTGTTGTGTCATTTATGACTTGTGTGCAAAATTTGAGGTCAATCAGAGTTGGTTTGATAGGTTTCAACATCGATTGTAGAAGTTAGAAATCTATTAGTTTCATTAGACTTGAATTGGGGTGAAATTCGTGTTTCTAATGTTGTTTGATGTGATTTCAGTGCGAAAAAGTTTGTATGATGTTGTGGGATATGTTGGTATGTTTGGATGGGGTCTCGGGGACCTCGAAAATAATTCGGGTTGAAATCGGAATGAGTTTAGACTTGAGGAAATGTTGAAGTATTTCAGGTCTGGTGCGATCCCACATGCAAAGAATTGGTCGCAGGTGCATGATTGTAAAAGCGGCCAAGGGGGTCACAGATGCGATTCTGGGAGAGTTTGATTGGTTGCGCAGGTGTGAGGGATTTTTCGCACCTGCGAGGTCGCATATGCGGATATGTGGTCGCAGGTGCGGATTGGATGAAGGCGGGGAGACTCGTAGAAGCGAATGAGATTCCGCAAAAGCGAGAACGCTTCTGCGATGAGGAGTCCGCGGGTGCGGAATTTGAGAGCTTGGACTGGATGCGCAAGTGCAGAATTAAGGCCGCAGGCGCGGTCTCGCAGGTGTGAGCTTTTGGCCACAGAAGCGACAAGTGGGGGGTTGAGTGTTTTCCGCTGAAGCGGATTTTTAACCGCAAAAGCGGTACCACAGAAGCGGCTAAATGGTCCGCGGAAGAGGAACCACTAGCGATGTATTAAATTCGAATGGTTTCGAGATTTCTTCATTTTTGGACTTTGCAAGCTCGGCTAGAGGCGATTTTTGAGAGGGGTTTCACTACATTTCAAGAGGTAAGCAACTTTTGATCATTTTTACTCACTAATATTGAATACACATTGAATTTCCACCTAGATTATGTATGTTTAAGGTGAAATTTGGGGAATGTTGGACTAAGGATTGGAGAGTACGATTTGGGAATTTGAGTGATGATCTGAGGTCGAAATTGGGTGATTTTGGTATGGTTAGACTCATTGTTGAATGGGTGTACGAATTTTGTAAATTTTGTTGGATTCCAAGATGTGATTCCGGGGTTGAATTTTTGGGTTGACTTCTGACTTTTGTTAAAGAACTTAGCTTTTTTCATATGGAATTGATTCATATAGCTTGTGTTGATTATATTAAGCTGTTTGTGACTAGATCTAGCCGTCCGGAGGCTGATTCGCGAGGCAGGGGCTTGTTAAAGTAGAGATTCGTGCGGTTTGAGGTAAGAAATACTTCTAAACTTGGTTCTGAGGGTATGAATCCCTGAAATACGTATTATGTGGTTGAGGTGACGCACATGCTAGGTGACGGGCGTGTGGGCGTGCACCGTGGTAATTATGGTACGTTCAATTCTGTGGTACTGTGTAGTTATCAAACCTTATTGTTATTCATGCGATCCTTATATGTTAGAGTAATTGAGCTGCTATCCATGTTAGAGATCATGTCTAAGCCACATATGCTTATTCTGTTGGGGCCCACTAGGGTCATTTCTATTGTGATTTATTGCTTAAATAGTAATTATGTACTCAGTCATATCCATCATTTGCATATCATATCTGAGTCTCTGTTATCATTTATTGTACATCATGTTATCATTGTTTGGGTTGATCGGCATGAGATTTGTGAGCTCAAGAGGCTGGAGAGATTTATGACTGAGCGGGGCCTGAGGATCGGAGTGTGAGTGATATTGATAGGATCAAGCTGCACGCCGCAACAAGTTTTATTAACTCATGATGGCATTGGATTGCACACTGCAGCAAGTGTTATTGATTCATGATGGGATCGGGCTGCACGCTGCAGCGTGTACTGTCGATTCATGATGGGATGTCACGATCCAAAATCTAGCTAGTCATGATGGCACCTAACCCAACCTGCTAGGTAAGCCAATTTAACAATAATCCAATTCAAGTGAAATTTACTAAGAGAAATAATGATAATGAAATTGAACTTTTATACAAAGAGTTCCAAGGATTGCTAGTACAAAGCAAGAGCTTATTAGATTTTTGAATTTACAAAGCAGGTATGAAATAAAGTACAACATATGTTTAAAATATACATGAACGGATTAATAATTCTAAAGGTACCAAGGGCAAGTGATAGCCATGACTGGAATACAGGTACATCTTCAAGTCCAACTCCCGCTGTATGCAATAACTTCAGCATCAGACATCTACACGCAAGACACATAAGTGTAGTATGTGTACAACCGACCCCATGTACTCATTAAGTAACAAATCTAACCTTAGGTTGAAAGTAGTGACGAGTTGGGACAAGGGTCAGGGTCCAACTCCAATAACCAACAACAATTCATAACAATATAGTAAAAATGGTACAAGAAATAACTCAGAGATAAGATGCTCAACTGGTTCACAGTTACAAAAAATAGGCATGCTTGTCAAGTATAACCATAAATCCCAAATCTTTCGCCGAAAACCCCAAAGGCATATGAGTAAGTTTGAAAACTGTAATTTCTCCTCAAAAAAGCCTTTCAAAAATAAATAAGATGTTTCATTTTCAAATAACATGAGAAAAATACATCTCTATGCCTACATGTCAATATACAGGTGAAATCATGAATGTCACCAAAACCGGGTAGCAGAAGGAAATGCATCTCTATGCATGTATCTCAAGTACGCATGTCAAATGCAATGTATCTCAGTTACTAGTCCAACCATACTAGTCAACCAAAAGGTCAAACCCAGGCTCGCACCTCGAAACCCGACAAAACTCACAAAATCCAATAACCCTTTCAATTACTAGTCCAACCATACTAGTTTCACTCAAATCCAACTCCGAATCAATGTTCAAAACTCAAGAATTCGCTCTATGAAACTTTAGTCAAAACACCCCAATTTTCTCTTTAGAAATCATCAACCAAATGCTAAAAACGATGATAAATTCATAAAATATAACCAAAACCGAGTGGAGAACACTTACCCCAATCGATGTGGTAAAAGTCGCCTAAAGAATCGCCCAATTCCGAAGTCTGTAGCTCAATATGTGATAAAATGGCCAACCCTCGATATGTATAGATTCTGCCCAATATTTCCGCGTATGCGATCAAATTGTCGCATCTTCGACCTCCACTTATGCGGAAAAATCTCGTTTCTGTGAAGCCCTCTGAAGACCAGCCCTTCCGCACCTGCGAAGTTTTAACTGCTTCTGCGCACACGCAGGTGCGACAAATGACTCACGCTTCTACGCCATACGCCGCTTCTGCGGCTAAAATTATGCTTCTATGGACGCGCAGATGCACCCATCATTCTGCTTCTGCGATCTTCCTCACCCAGCTCTCACCTCGCTTCTGCGACTCTTGTGTCGCTTTTGCGACCATCGCACCTACGCAAACCACTCACATGTGCGATCATGCCAGATCCTGCCACTAGCAGCCTTAGCCAAAATTGATCCAAACTATCCGAACCTCGTCGAAAACTCTTCCGAGCCACTCGAGACCCCGCCCGAATATACTTATTGGTCCTATAACATAATGCGGACCTATTCGAGGCCTCAAATCATACATAACAACATCGAAACGATGAATCGCACCTGAATTCAAACTTAAGTATACTTTGAACTTTCAACTTCAAAAACTCGCGATGAAACATATCAAATCAACCTGGAATGGACTAAATGTTTGCACACAAGTCCCAAATGACATAACGAAGCTATTCCAATTCTCGGAATCACAATCTGAATCTGATATCATGAAAGTCAATTCCCGGGTCAAACTTATGAACTTTCTAAACCTTCAAATTTCTAACGTTTTCCAATTAGTGTTGAATCCTTCTATAAGTATCCAAATGCAAATGCGGGTATACACCCGAGTCCAAAATTCCTACCCGGACCTAACGCAACCATCAAATCTCATATCTGAGGTCAAATAATAATAAGTCAAACTTGGATCACTTTTCCAACTTAAGGCTTCAAATATGAAATTCATTCATCCAAACTAATTTCGAATCACTCAAAAACCGAAACTGTCGATACACAAAAGTCGTAATACATCATACGGAGCTACTCATGTCCTCAAACCAACGAGCGAAGTACAAGTGCTCAAAATGACTGGCCGGGTCGTTACATCATCCCCCACATAATCATACGTTCGTCCTCGAACGTGTCAGGAGTTATTCCAAAGCAAACAAACTGCCGTGTAATCTTACCACACACATATCCGGAATTTTTCACATTTACACACTGTATAAGTCTGAGCAAGCTGCACCAAGCCATAACTACAACTCAAGACACAATCACATGATATACCACATAACTCAAATATGCATAGCAATAACTTCCGACCGCAATACCTGCTCGATAACTAACCCCACATCGGTAATAAATCTCATATCAACAAAATTCTTGTTCTAAACCTTTGTACACTGCCAATAATGAAAGAAAACACGCAGAAAATCATAACCACTTATCAAATCAACAAGTCATGGAGCCCTCTCGCGTCCAATCAGTTACAAAGCCAAATCCAGAGCTGACTCCCGATATTGTTCCTCCAAACACACTGTAATCAAATCCGATAGTATCCATTATATGTCCAATGACCTTACCTCATCAAGCACAACTATTTTATTGACATGCCACACCAATACAACCTAAAGTCACAACCGTGCAATCCGTGCACCAATAAGCAACAATTCAAATGTACTCAATCATGGGGAAAAAATGACTCAAACGAGAGAACCGTCCCGCAAGCTCAACAAGCACCACCACAACCACAATGCTATGAACCCATCACACATAGTAGAATCAAGACATGGGAATCAATCACAAAGGATCATATCTTAACATAACTCTGCTGCAATGTGTGACCCCATCCAAACACTGGTATGTACCTAATGTGCATGACCATAATCACGGAGGGACCAATAACAAAATACCACAGTCCGGAAAAAACATAACCAAATGCGCCATCAATTATTCAACACCCTATTATCCATCTCGCTCAAATTTTGTTAAAAGGCCCAAATAGATTTGCACCATGTGTGTATATAACCAATGGATCACAACCCCTCGTAGCATTGAAGGGTAACTCATAGAACATATTATAACACTAATAAGCTCAACTCTAACCGAATGGCACATCCCTCAACAACAGCAGTACAGAGTCAACCAATCCGACACATTGTAGAATACACATCCTCATTGGGCATACCAATGGGCCCTAAATCTACTCCGGTCATTCACAAATAGATAAATAACCCTCCAAAAGTCCACAATGACTTAACCATAATACATACTATCATCTAGCGAGCTTTGGCCACATCTTTACAGTTCACAACCACAAAATAATCTGTTTCTAAGAACTCTCGGTCTCCAAATCCATAGAACACATGAATCACCATATCTGATACCAACTCCATTGCCCGAATGTCTAATACATCTCTCATACACGATCATCCCACGAGGAATACTTCAATAATTCTTCCGTGCCACATAAAAAAATCTGAATATTAGAAGTAGATCAACCAGGAGAGTACCACAATACCAATGAAGGATCCGTAGTCAAAGCACGGTGTGCCTTCTGAATGTACACTCTACTCAAGTAAGACCAATTAGTGCTACCATCTGAAATAGTTTATGCTAACTAAGAATTTATGATATTCCCTTCAAAACTAAACTCTGACCTTGCACATGCAAATCTCAATCCCACACAATACACTACATCTATCATGCCATCATATGAAAAGTACGAGAATCTCATAATCAACTTTGAGTCATAGGTATAATACATATCCGATCAGTCAGAAACCTTCCATTTGATCCCCTCCGGTAGGAAATCACAATACTCAACATGCTCCTCTCGCCAATAAGAAATATACACTTCGAACTATGGTAGAAACCATTAAGAACTCTTTGGAATCCATTTTCACATAACTAAGCTATCAGAACCGAATATCTCTAACTTAACCAGGACACGCAAGTCGCTAAAACCCAAAAGCATTGCCACGAAACACTTGTGGAGACTCACCACGTCATAAGAACCAAAAGAACCGACCATACCATTGCCATATTTATCTAACCTACTACCAAGCTGCCCTATTTCTCCGAGTTCCTTCCTAATTTCCTTCAAGTTGATACTTCTCCTTGCTAGAACACCACGATCCTTAACCCAAAACTCACCACAAGAGACCCTAACATAAAATCACCCGCCTTAAAGCTCATACAACGCTATATTCCCTCTTAAGCACCCCAAAAGTACAACAACCGAGACACTCACTCTAAGCAGACCTTCTGTGAAGCTAAAGCCATTAACTTCACCTTCCTGATGCTGAAATGTATAATCCATAATGATATAAAAATACTGTGAGTCTCGACACCATCCAATGCAAAATCTCAGATGCTAGCCAAATACCGGTTCGGAAAATTCTCAATTACCGCGTATAAATCTTGAACTCATTAGACCCTTCTCGAGAGTCATCCACTTTGCTCCAATCCCAATTGCACCGCCCAAATGGTCCGAACGAACTGTGCCCCATTAGCACGACGATACCCAAAACAGTACCCCACCTTAACGTCAACAATTAAATTCCTACTCTATGCACACTACTTTCTTCACGAATAACCACTCAATCATTCAATGGTTCACATATACCCATAGAGTGTAATACAACCCGTATCCAAAAATGCCTTTACTCGAGCCATCCTCAATCTCTATTTCTGTAAGTCATAACTGATTCACAAGTATACCTCAAACCGAAACCAATACAACACATAACCGTGCAATCAACTCGTTGATAACATACTCCTCCACTTGGCTCAAAGCCATAGGAGAAAACACTCGATAAATCATAATGCCAATACTCCATTACTTCCATAATACCGCAACAAGATTCAATTAAATCCTTCATTAGCTCTTATAGCACAAACCATATAGTACCTCAAATTATCTGCTAAGTCTCATTCATCCTCGTGACAGTCAGATCAACTTGCGCAACCAATCCAAACCCAAATCGCAATACCTATAACCCACTGGTAAAAAAGAAACTCTCCATACAACATCATAAGGATCACACATCCATAGATTACCTCACAGGCTTTCACCCTCATGCTTAGCCTCAGACTGACTTCTCTTTATACCCTTTCACAGCCACAACTACTACGACGTCACTAAATCTTTCAGAGTTCGAACTCATCAATAAGATATGAGAATCTAATTCGTTCCACAATTAAACAACATGAAAAATCCTTCAATATACTCATAACTCGAGACTATACTTCACATCAAGACAGAAATCAACCACCCGATAGTTCTTTTGATATCTTAAGCAAACTCTTCTCGTCACATTCAATCCATGTCACGACCCAATTCTCTTATAGGCCGTGATGGTGTCCAGCGCCGCTGCTAGGCAAGCCAATAGTGAACTACCCACGTGATTTCTCTTTTTAATAAATTTCCAAGTAATTAACTCCTCCTTAATTAAAAGATTTAAGTAACAACATGATTAAATAAATAAAACAAAAGCAGTTGAGTAAAAATGATAACCAAAATAACAATCCAAAACTACAAGTCTGCTAGTGTGTGCCAAGACTTAGTGACAAGTGTATGAGTACTAATAGATTATACAAAACTCTAGCTACTGTCTGAAATGAAACTAGACAAAAATGAATGTAAATGAGAGACTCTAGATGCTGCGGAATGGCTCAGGAAGCAGCTCACCCCTAGGCTTGTGGGTATCGGTGATGCGCGCCGGTGTTATCGCCAGATGCACCTGCCTCAGATCTGCACGGTCAGTGCAAAAGTATAGAGTGAGTACATAAATAATATGTACCCAATAAGTATCAAGTCTAACCTCGAAGAAGTAGTGATGAGGGTTCGACTTTGACACTTACTGTGGGCTAATAATATGAATACAGAAATTCTAAATAAACATGAGTTATGTAAATAATAACAACAACTCACTAACAAGCAGGGACAAATGATTCTTTCACAAATTAATAAATTCCAAGTAAAATCCTGCCATTCATGATTTTAACCTCACAAGCCACAAAATTATATCAAGTATAATGTCGCGACCCAAAATTCTAACCTGTCGTGATGGCGCCTATCTCAGTACTAGGCAAGGCGACAACATCAATAATTCACGATTTCCTTTCAATTTTAAAAAAACGTAACATTTAATACAATACCAAAATCTTAGCAACAATCTGATACAACACTCTCAAAACCTTTGTGTCACTGAGTACATGAGCATCTAATATGAATACAGATCTAGAAAAGTATGGTCTACAATAGTCTAAGACCAAAAATACAATAATACAGAGATAGGGAAGGAGAGACAAGGTCTGCGAAACACGGCAGCTACCTCTGAATCTCCGAAAAATCAGTTGTACGGAAGAATCAACACCCGCTATGTCCGGGAACACCTGGATCTACACACGAAGTACAGGGTATAGTATGAGTACAACCAACTCAGTAAGTAACAATAATAAATAAGGAACTGAAGATAGTAACGAGCTACACAGTTATGG